>VZUI01087528.1:0-21886 GCA_013401135.1 Cettia cetti | reverse complement strand
GTGTCCCTAGGGCTCTGAGCTCTCCCTGCAGTGTCCCCAGGTGTCCCCAGGCTCTAGCTGTCCCCAGGGTGTCCCCAGGCTCTCAGCTGTCCCCACAGTGTCCCCAGGTGTCCCCAGGCTCTGAGCTGTCCCTGCAGTGTCCCTGCAGTGTCCCCAGGCTCTCAGCTGTCCCTAGGGTGTCCCCAGGCTCTCAGCTGTCCCCGCAGTGTCTCCCAGGTGTCCCCAGGCTCTAGCTGTCCCCAGGTGTCCCTAGGGCTCTGAGCTCTCCCTGCAGTGTCCCCAGGTGTCCCCAGGCTCTCAGCTGTCCCCAGGGTGTCCCCAGGCTCTGAGGTGTCCCCTGGGTGTCCCCAGGTGTACCCAGGCTCTGAGCTGTCCCTGCAGTGTCCCCAGCTGTCCCCAGGCTCTGAGCTGTCCCCACCGTGTCCCCGCAGGTGAGCAGGACGAGTCCCTGTGCAGGAGCTGCATCTCCCAGCTGCAGGAGCTGCGGCTGCAGCTGGAGAGCTGCGAGAGCTGCACGGTGCATCGCCTGCGCCGGCCCCTGGAGGCAGAGCCCCTGCGCGAGTGCGCCCAGCGCCAGGCCGAGCAGCAGGTGGGCACACCTGGGACACCTGGGTGACACCTGTGTGACCCGTGTGACACCTGTGTGACGCCTGTGACATGTGTGTGATACCCATGTGACCTGTGTGACACCCGTGTGACACCTGTGTGGCATCTGTGTGACCTGTGTGACACCTGTGTGACATCTGTATGACACCTGTGAAATGTGTGTGTGGTATGTGACACCTGTGTGACACTTGTGTGACACCTGTGACGTGTGTGTGATACCCATGTGACCTGTGTGACACCCGTGTGACCCGTGTGACACCTGTGTGACATCTGTGACATCTGTGTGACCCGTGTGACACCCATGTGACACGCGTGTGACACCTGTGTGACACCCATGTGACATCTGTGTGATACGTGTGACACCTGTGTGACACCTGTGACACCCGTGTGACACCTGTGAAATGTGTGTGTGACACGTGTGACACCCGTGTGACCTGTGTGACATCTGTGTGACAACTGTGATGTGTGTGTGTGAGACACGTGACAGCTGTGACATGTGTGTGACGCTTGTGACACCTGTGTGACCCGTGTGACACCTGTGTCCTGTGTGACATGTGACACCTGTGTGACACCCATGCGACCCGTGTGACACCTGTGACGTGTGTGACACATGACAGCTGTGACACATGTGGCACGCGTGTGGCCCCCGTGTGATACCTGTGTGACACCTGTGACATGTGTGTGTGACACGTGACAGCTGTGACATCTGTGTGACACATGTGACACCTGTGACGTGTCATAGCTGTGTGACAGCGTGTGATAGCGTGTGACACCTGTGATGTGATAGTGTGTGACACCTGTGTGACCCATGTGACGTGTGTGTGACACATGTGACACCTGTGATACGTGTGACAGCTGTGTGACACAGTGTGATAGCTGTGTGACATGTGTGACAGTGTGTGACAGTGACAGCTGTGTGACACTGTGTGACACTGCGACACCTGTGACATGTGTGTGACATGTGTGTGACAGTGTGTGACACAGTGTGACACCGTGTGACAGCTGTGTGCCATGTGACACCCAGTGTGACATGTATGACACCCATGTGACACGTGTGACCCCTGTGTGACCCCCGTGTGACCCTGTGTCCCCAAGTGTCACATCCCCAGGGGTGGCACTCGGGCCCTGTGGGTTTGATTTTTGGATTTTGTGAATTTTCAGCCTTTTTTGGCTGATTCTCTGCATTCCTCTCAAAAACAACGCCCAAACAGGGTTGTTTGTTTGTTTTTATAACATTAATTATCGTCATAACTTATTATAGATTTTTTTTAAATTATTTAACCAATGAAGAGAATTTTTGTCTTTTCTAACAAATATTCTCTTAGTGCAGAATGTTATAAAAAAGGCTGTTAAAAGTTTAAAAAAAAAACAACTCTGAATTTCTTTCTACCTGGAGTCAAGCTCTTCATTTCTTGTGCAGCAGCCACAGGGAATTCCAGGAGGAATTTTCCCAAAATCTCTCCCAAACCTGCCCAAAATCTCTCCCAAACCTGCCCAAAAACCCTCCCAGACCTGCCCAAAATCCCTCCCAGACCTGCCCAAAATCCCTCCCAGACCTGCCCAAAATCCCTCCCAGACCTGCCCAAAATCCCTCCCAGACCTGCCCAAAATCCCTCCCAGACCTGCCCAAAATCCCTCCCAGACCTGCCCAAAATCCCTCCCAGACCTGCCCTGTCCACCTGCAGAGCTCCTGGGGTCCCTGCCCTGCTCCTCCTGTCACAACGGGACACGAAATAAAGAGCTTGACTCCAAACCAAAAGAAAAATCAGCAGGTTTTATTTATTATTTATTCAACCTTTTTATAACATTCTGCTCTAAAAAGGCAAATTATTGATCTGTAGAATTGACTTCTCTGTGCATTGGTTAAATAACAGAAACATCACCTGGGAGAGAGGCTGTTATGAGGAAAAAAATATTGTTTACTTAAAAATATCACGAGGGAAAAAAAAGAGTTATTCACAAAAAATTGCGAAATATCAGTCCCACGCAAAGGGGGGAGCAGGGAGGGAGGTGCTGGGGTGGGGGCTCGGCCCCAGCAGGGTCTGAGGGCTTCCCTCGCTGCAGCAAACCCACCTGGAGCTGGAGGGCATCCAGAAGAACCTGGCCAAGGTCAGCGAGAGGACGGAGCAGGTGCTGGGGCAGCCGGAGCAGGTGGGCTCGGCCCCGGTGCTGCGCTCGGAGCTGGAGGTGACGCTGAGGAAGATGGATCAGGTGTACAGCCTGTCCTGCATCTACCTGGAGAAGTGAGTCCGCCCTGGCAGCGTCTCTGGGGGCTGGAAACGAGCCTGGGCTGTGGGGAGGGTCAGCGGGCCTCATCCTCATCATCCTCATCCTCCTCCTTCTCCTCTCCTCTCCTCTCCTCTCCTCTCCTCTCCTCTCCTCTCCTCTCCTCTCGTTTCTCTTTTTCCCTTTTTTTCCCTTTTTTTCCTTTTTTCCCTTTTCCTTCCCTCCTGGCTCTGTGGTGCTGCTCTTGCTGAGCTGTCCCATCACACCCTGACCCCGGGTAATCCATCCCACTCCTGATCCTGATCCCGTCCCACTCCTGATCCCACTCCTGATCCTGATCCCATCCCACTCCTGATCCTGATCCCGCTCTTGATCCCTTCCCACTCCTACTCCCGTCCCACTCCTGTCCCGGCTGATCCCTCTCCTGCTCCCGGCTGCTCCTGTCCCACTCCCGCTCCTGTCCTGTCCCTCTCTCTCCCAGCTCCTCCCATCCCTCTCCCACCTGACCCGGTCCTATCCCTCTCTCCCGGCTGACCCGGTCCTGGTCCCAGCTGACCCGTTCCCACTCTGGGCTGACCCGTTCCCGCCCTGGGCTGACCCGTTCCTGGTCCCTATCCCGGCTGACCCGTTCCTGGTCCCGGCTGACCCGTTCCCGCCCCGGTCTGACCCATTCCCGCCCCGGTCTGACCCGGTCCCGCCCCGGGCTGACCCGGTCCCGCTCCGCAGGCTGAAGACCATCGGGCTGGTGATCCGCAGCACGCAGGGCGCCGAGGAGCTGCTCCGCAAGTACGAGGAGCAGCTGAAGGACGTGCAGGCGGTGCCGGCGGACCTGGCTGAGCTGGAGGCCAGCAAGGCCGAGCTGAAGGTACCGGGGGACGCCCGGGGGAGCCCCGGGGACACCCTGGGGACACCCCGGGGACACCCTGACCGCCTCCCCTCTGCCACAGCGGCTGCGGGCGGAGGCCGAGGGGCACCAGCCTTTCTTCAGCACGCTGGAGACCGACCTGGGCCAGGCCAAGGACGTGAACGAGCGGATGGTCCGCGGCCACAGCGAGCGGGACGTGGACCTGGAGCGGTTCCGGGAGCGGGTGCAGCAGCTGCTGGAGCGCTGGCAGGCCGTGCTGGGCCAGGCCGACCTGCGGCAGCGGGAGCTGGAGCAGCTGGGCCGGCAGCTGCGCTACTACCGGCAGAGCTGCGATGCCCTGAGGCAGTGGATCGCCGACGCCCGGCAGCGCCAGGAGGAAATCCAGGCCGTGCCCATCACCGACAGCCAGGCCGTGAGGCAGCAGCTGCTGCAGGAAAAGGTGGGGGTGGCTGTGGGGGCATCCCTGGCAGGGTGAGGGGTGTGCCTGGGCATCCCCAGGAGAGTGAGGGGTGCACCTGGGTATCCCCAGCAGGGTGAGGGGTGCTCCTGGGTATCCCCAGAAGGGTGAGGGGTGCACCTGGGCAACCCCAGGAGGGTGAGGGGTGCTCCTGGGTATCCCCAGCAGGGTGAGGGGTGTGCCTGGGCAGCCCCAGGAGGGTGAGGGGTGTGCCTGGGCATCCCCAGTGGGGCAGGGGGTGCTCCTGGGCATTCCCAGTGGGGCAGGGAGTGCTCCTGGGCATCACCAGGAGGATGACTGGGGCTCCTGGGCATCCCCAGGAGGGTGAGGGGTGCTCCTGGCCATTCCCAATTGTGCAGGGGGTGCTCCTGGGTATCCCCAGCAGGGTAAGTGGTGTGCCTGGGCATCCCCAGTGGGGCAGGGGGTGTTCCTGGGCATCCCCGGCCATGGTGGGGTGAGGTGTTGTGCTCTTGGGTGGCCGTGGGGTGCCTGGGCTCACTCTCACCCCTGTGTCTCCCCAGAAACTGCTGGAGGAGTGTGAGCAGCACAAGGAGAAGGTGGAGGAGTGCCAGCGCTATGCCAAGCAGTACATCGACGCCATCAAGGTGTGCCCACTTGGGAATCTCTTTTATACTCAATCCTCTATATGGGATTATTAATCTATAGGATTATTAATATTAATCTATAGGATTATTAATATTCATTCTAACAAAGCTTCATTTTCGTTTGGTTTGTGCCCCCAGGGTGGGTGGGGAGGCAGCAGAGAGTCCTGCAGGGGGTGGGATCACAGTGGGTGGGGGTCCCAGCCCCCAGGGAGGCTCCTGGCACCTGGCAGAGCTTTGATCTCCCCCTCCTCACCAGGACTACGAGCTGCAGCTGGTGAGCTTCAAGGCACAGGTGGAGCCGGTGGCATCGCCGGCCAAGAAGCCCAAGGTGCAGTCGGCGTCCGACAGCATCATCCAGGAGGTGAGGGGGGCTCTGGCTGCCCCTGGGGGGGTCCTGCAGCTCCTGGAGGGGTGGAATTGGGGGTGCAGCCCCTCCCTCCCGCTGACCCCCTGTCCCCGCAGTACGTGGAGCTGCGGACGCAGTACAGCGAGCTGACCACGCTGACCACGCAGTACATCAAGTTCATCACCGAGACTCTGCGGCGCCTGGAGGACGAGGAGGTAGGGACAGGAGGGGGACAGCACGGCCAGCGGTGTGACACGAGGGACACGGGGGCGCTGGGGCTGGCACTGACCCCAGCCCGTGGCTGTGACACTGTCCCTATCACTGACCATGGCTCTGTCACTGTCACTAACACTGGCCCATGGCTGTGACTCTGTCCCTGTCACTGGCCCATTGATGTGACTCTGTCCCTGTCCCTGTCACTGCCCCATGGCTGTGACTCTGTCCCTGTCACTGCCCCATGGCTGTGACTCTGTCCCTGTCACTGACCTCAGCCTGTGACTGTGACACTGTCCCTGTCACTGACCATGGCTCTGTCACTGTCACTGGCCATGGCTGGGACATTATCCCTGTCACTAACACTGCCCCATGGCTGTGACTCTGTCCCTGTCACTGCCCCATGGCTGTGACTCTGTCCCTGTCATTGCCCATGGCAGTGACTCTGTCCCTGTCATTGCCCATGGCTGTGACTCTGTCCCTGTCACTAACACTGCCCCATTGCCGTGACTGTCCCTGTCACTAACTCTGCCCCATGGCTGTGACTCTGTCCCTGTCCCTGTCACTGGCCCACGGCCCCCAGCTCCCCTCTGGGCTCCTGGGAGCAAGGCTGCTGGCTCTGCGTGCGGTGGTTCTCCGAGCCGAGCTGGCTCTGGGGGTCTCTGGTGTGAGTGGTGGTCGGAGGCACTTCCCAGATACTCGTAGGGCAGTAGTGCAGTAATGCAGTAATGCAGCCAGCCCCTGCCTGCGCATGCTGCTATGCTGGGCGCTGGCCCGTGGGCTCTGGCGCGGGGTAACCTCTCTAACTCTTGGTTTCTGCCCTTGGAGCCGCTTTGCCAGTGCTTTTTCTTGGGGAATATTTGTGTTGGTGGGGATCTAAAGGAGGGTAAAAACCCAGGATGACTCTGGCAGCCGTGCACCAGGTACTCACTCCGCGCATGCCTTCACCCCACGCCTCACCCTCTCCTCCTCGCCCTCCTCCACCTCCGTGCTGCTCCGGGACCAGGGTGTGGGGTCTGGCTGCCCTGCATGCGCTGCCTGGGCCCTGCGGGGCTGCCTGGCTCACAGTGCATGCGGCGTGGCCCCAAACCAGCTGCGTTGGCCCTTTGGCAGCCCCCGCTCCCGGCTGTCTGCAGAGGGGTTTGAACCGGCTGAACTCTCTCCTGTTGAGGCTTTCCTGGAAGGAAAAGCTTTCCTCTGCTGGCACCGCTGCCCTCCGCTGTGCTCCCGGTGCTGCCTCTCTCCTCTCCCCACGGCAGGGGCTGTCCGTGCCAGCCCCCTCGCAGGGGGAGCCGTGCTGGTGATGTGCACGTTGCTGCTCGCATCGTCTCCATCGCTTGGGCTCCGCTCGCTCTCTGTCCCTCCTCTCTGGAACGTGCCTTCCTGCGCTGCTCTCTGCCTCCTGTTGCCTGTCTGCCTGTGCTGTCGCGTGTCCCCTGTCGTGCCACACATCTTCTGGAAGCTGGCGTCACCGGCCGGTGCGGCGGCCCAGGGGCCGAAGCCGTTCCACGCGCATCTGCCACCCCTCCGCTGTCTGGGCAGCGTGCACCGATTCCACGGCGCGATCGCATCCCTTGTGATTTGTCTCTCTCTCCCCTCTCTGTCCCCTGCACCCTCTTTCCCCTCCAGAAAGCCGCCGAGAAGCTGAAAGAGGAGGAGAGGAAGCGGCTGGCGGAGGTGGAGGCACAGCTGGAGAAGCAGCGGCAGCTGGCCGAGGCCCACGCCAAAGCCAAGGCACAGGCGGAGGCGGAGGCGCGGGAGCTGCAGCTCCGCATGCAGGAGGAGGTCACCCGGCGGGAGGTGGTGGCCGTGGACGCCGAGCAGCAGAAGCAGAACATCCAGCAGGAGCTGATGCAGCTGCGGCAGAACTCGGACCACCAGATCAAGTCCAAGGTGAAGCTGATCGAGGAGGCCGAATACAACCGCAAGAAGGTGGAGGAGGAGATCCGCCTCATCCGCCTGCAGCTGGAGAACACCGAGAGGCAGCGGGAGGGCGCCGAGACGGAGCTGCAGGAGCTGCGGGCCCGCGCCGAGGAGGCCGAGCGGCAGAAGCGGCAGGCACAGGAGGAGGCCGAGCGCCTGCGCCGGCAGGTGAAGGAGGAGAGCCAGAAGAAGCGGGAGGCGGAGGAGGAGCTGAAGCGCAAGGTGCAGGCCGAGCGCGAGGCGGCGCGGGAGAAGCAGAAGGCGGTGGCAGACCTGGAGCAGCTGCGGCTGCAGGCGGAGGAGGCCGAGCGGCGCATGCGGCAGGCTGAGGCTGAGAAGGACAGGCAGATCCAGGTGGCCCAGGAGGTGGCCCAGCGCAGCGCTGAGGCCGAGCTGCAGAGCAAGAGGCTCTCCTTCGCCGAGAAGACGGCACAGCTGGAGCTGTCGCTGCAGCAGGAGCACGACGTGGTGGCCCAGCTGCAGGAGGAGGCTGAGCGGCTGAAGAGGCAGCAGCTGGAGGCTGAGCGCTCGCGGGAGGAGGCCGAGAAGGAGCTGGAGCGCTGGCGGCAGAAGGCCAACGAGGCTCTGCGCCTGCGGTTGCAGGCCGAAGAGGTGGCCCACAAGAAGTCCCTGGCGCAGGAGGAGGCCGAGAAGCAGAAGGAGGACGCGGAGCGCGAGGCCCGCAAGCGCGCCAAGGCGGAGGAGGCGGCCCTGCGGCAGAAGGAGCTGGCCGAGGAGGAGCTGGAAAAGCAGCGGGAGCTGGCAGAGGGCACGGCCCAGCAGAAGCTGGCGGCGGAGCAGGAGCTGATCCGGCTGAAGGCGGAGATGGAGAACGGCGAGCAGCAGCGCCTGCTCCTGGAGGAAGAGCTCTCGCGGTTGAAGGGGGAGGTAAACGAGGCCATCCAGAGGAGGAAGGAGTTGGAGGAGGAGTTGGCCAAGCTGCGGGCAGAGATGGAGATCCTGCTGGAGAGCAAGGCCAAGACGGAGGAGGAGTCGCGCTCCAGCAGCGAGAAGTCCAAGCAGCGGCTGGAGGCGGAGGCCAACAAGCTGCGGGAGCTGGCCGAGGAGGCCGCCCGCCTGCGCGCCCTCTCCGAGGAGGCCAAGCGGCAGCGGCAGCTGGCAGAGGACGAGGCCAGCCGGCAGCGGGCCGAGGCCGAGCGCATCCTGAAGGAGAAGCTGGCGGCCATCAACGAGGCCTCGCGGCTGAAGGCGGAGGCGGAGATCGCGCTGAAGGAGAAGGAGGCGGAGAACGAGCGGCTGCGGCGGCTGGCGGAGGACGAGGCCTACCAGCGGAAGCTGCTGGAGGAGCAGGCGGCCCAGCACAAGCAGGACATCGAGGAGAAGATCGCCCTGCTGAAGCGCTCCTCCGAGAGCGAGCTGGAGAGGCAGAAGGGGCTGGTGGAGGACACGCTGCGGCAGCGGCGACAGGTGGAGGAAGAGATCCGCGCCCTCAAGGCCAGCTTCGAGAGGGCCTCGGCCGGCAAGAGCGAGCTGGAGCGGGAGCTGAACCGCATCCGTGGGGAGGCAGAGGAGGTGCAGCGCAGCCGGGAGCAGGCGGAGCGGGAGGCCGAGCGGCAGCGGGCACTGGCGCTGGAGGAGGAGGGCCGGCGGCGCGAGGCCGAAGAGAAGGTGCAGGCCATCCTGGCGGCCGAGGAGGAGGCCGGGCGGCAGCGGAGGCTGGCCCTGGAGGAGGTGGAGCGGCTGCGGGCCATGGTGGAGGAGGCGCGGTGGCAGAAGGAGCTGGCGGAGAAGGAGTCGGAGCGGCAGATCCAGCTGGCGCGGGAGGCGGCGCAGAAGCGGATCGCGGCGGAGGAGAAGGCGCACCTGGCCGCCGTGCAGCAGAAGGAGCAGGAGCTGCTGCAGACGCGCCAGCAGGAGCAGAGCCTCCTGGACCGGCTGCGCGACGAGGCCGAGCGGGCCCGGCGGGCGGCCGAGGAGGCCGAGTTTGCCCGCGGCAAGGCCGAGCAGGACGCCAGCTTGTCCCGGCAGCGCGTGGAGGAGGCCGAGCGGCTGAAGCAGCGGGCGGAGGAGGAGGCGCAGGCCAAGGCGCAGGCACAGGCGGACGCGGAGAAGCTGCGGAAGGAGGCCGAGCTGGAGGCGGCGAAGCGGGCGCAGGCGGAGCAGGCGGCCCTGCGGCAGAAGCAGCTGGCCGACGCCGAGATGGAGAAGCACAAGAAGTTCGCCGAGCAGACGCTGCGGCAGAAGGCGCAGGTGGAGCAGGAGCTGACCAAGGTGAAGCTGCAGCTGGATGAGACGGACCACCAGAAGGGCATCCTGGACGAGGAGCTGCAGCGGCTGAAGGAGGAGGTGACAGACGCCGTCCGGCAGAAGGCCCAAGTGGAGGAGGAGCTCTTCAAGGTCCGGGTGCAGATGGAGGAGCTGGCCAAGCTGAAGAGCCGCATCGAGGAGGAGAACAAGGCGCTGATCCTCAAGGACAAGGACAACACGCAGAAGTTCCTGGCAGAGGAGGCGGAGAAGATGAAGCAGGTGGCCGAGGAGGTGGCCCGGCTGAGCGTGGAGGCGCAGGAGGCCGCCCGCATGCGGCAGCTGGCCGAGGATGACCTGGCGCAGCAGCGGGCGCTGGCAGAGAAGATGCTGAAGGAGAAGATGCAGGCAGTGCAGGAGGCCACGCGGCTGCGGGCCGAGGCCGAAATGCTGCAGAAGCAGAAGGACCTGGCGCAGGAACACGCCAAGAAGCTGCAGGAGGACAAGGAGCAGATGCAGCAGCGCCTGGCTGAGGAGACCGAGGGCTTCCAGAAGACGCTGGAGGCCGAGCGCCGGCGGCAGCTGGACATCACGGCGGAGGCCGAGCGCCTCAAGCTGCAGGTGGCTGAGATGAGCATGGCCCAGGCCAAGGCCGAGGAGGAAGCCAAGCGGTTCAAGAAGCAGGCGGAGGAGATCAGCGAGAGGCTGCACGAGACCGAGCTGGCCACACGGGAGAAGATGACGATGGTGCACACCCTGGAGATCCAGCGGCACCAGAGCGACGAGGACGCGGAAAAGCTGCGGAAGGCCATCGCTGACCTGGAGAAGGAGAAGGAGAAGCTGAAGCAGGAGGCGGCGCTGCTGCAGCAGAAGGCAGAGGAGGTACTGGGCTGTGGGTCCCCCTTAGAGGTGGTGGTGCACAGGGAGGCTGTCCCTCTTCCCAGCCAGCTCACACCATCCCTGGGCGGGTCCCCAAGGACCATCCCTGGGGATGGTGGGGCAGGAGCCCCCCCCCCGTGCGGGTCAGGGATGTGCACAGAGTTGGAGGCGGTGGAGCAGAACCCCTCGGGCAGCGTCGGAGCAGCACCCCTGAACCCCTGGAACCGTGGAGGTGGGATCCCCACTGCTCTTCCGCCCCGTGGCACGTCCTGCCGTGTTCCGCTCCGTGCCCAGCTCCCCGCCTTGGTGCTGGGGCTTCCTTTGTGTCCTCCCCCTGCTCATCCCACCCCGTGCTGCTGCGTGTGGCTCCCTAACCCCGGCTCTGCTCCTTAACCCTTACCTGACCTAGGGAGCTTGTGGGTGACTCCGTGCCACCCCTGCCGCCTGCCCCCCTGCCTCAGCCCGCCCTCAGCCCCCCACCGCCCTCCTGGGTGTCTGACCACACTGTTCTCTCTCCCACCCCAGATGCAGGTGGCCCAGCAGGCTCAGCTCCGTCAGGAGACGCAGCTCCTCCAGCAGAGCTTCCTGACGGAGAAAGATGCTCTGCTGCAGAAGGAGAAGTTCATCGAGGAGGAGAAGTCGAAGCTGGAGAAGCTCTTTAAGGACGAGGTGAACAAAGCCCAGAACCTGAAGGCGGAGCAGGAGCGGCAGCAGCAGGAGATGGAGCAGGAGAAGCAGCAGCTGAAAGCCATGTTAGATGAAGCCAAGAAGCATCAGAAGGAAGCTGAGGAAAACGTCCGGCACAAGCAGGAGGAGCTGCAGCAGCTGGAGAGGCAGCGACAGCAGCAGGAGAAACTTCTGGAAGAAGAGAACAAGAAGCTGAGGGAGAGGCTGGAGCAGATGCAGGAGGAGTACAAGGCTGCCCTGGCCCAGAGACGGGAGATCATGATCCAGACAGACGACCTGCCCGGGGAGGCGGTCACGGCAACGCAGCTGCTGGACATCAAGGCTGTGCCCAATGGCCGGGACGCAGTGGACGGCCTGGCCCAGAACGGGGAGCCGGAGTTCGCCTTCGACGGCATCCGGCAGAAGGTGTCAGCAGAGAAGCTGGCTGACGCCGGCATCCTGAGCAGGGAGAGCTTGGACAAGCTGGCCAAGGGCATCGTGAGCGTGGGCGAGCTCTCTCAGAGGGAGGACGTCAGGAAGTACCTGCAGGGCAAGAGCAGCATCGCCGGTTTGCTGATCAAACCCTCCAACCAGAAGATGAGCATCTACGAGGCCATGAAGAAGAAGCTGCTGAGCCCAGGCACGGCGCTGGTGCTGCTGGAGGCACAGGCTGCTTCTGGCTTCATCATCGACCCCGTGAGGAACGCCAGGCTCTCGGTGAACGAGGCGGTGCGCGAGGGGGTGATCGGGCCCGAGCTGCACAACAAGCTGCTGTCGGCCGAGCGGGCTGTCACCGGCTACAAGGACCCCTACACGGGCGACAAGATCTCCCTGTTCCAGGCCATGCAGAAGGAGCTGATTGTCAGGGACCACGGCATCCGCCTGCTGGAGGCCCAGATCGCCACCGGCGGCATCATCGACCCCGTGCACAGCCACCGCCTGCCCGTGGAGGCGGCCTACAAGCGCGGGTACTTCGATGAGGAGATGAATCAGGTCCTGTCCGACCCCTCTGACGACACCAAGGGCTTCTTCGACCCCAACACTCAGGAAAACCTCACCTACCTGCAGCTCATGGAGCGGTGCGTGACTGACCCCGACACGGGGCTGTGCCTCCTGCCCCTCACCGACCAGGCAGCCAAAGCTACAGAGCTGGTCTACACTGACAAGGAGGCCAAAGATGTCTTCAAGAAGGCCACGGTGACAGCGCCGTTCGGCAGGTTCCAAGGGAAGACGATGACCATCTGGGAGCTCATCAACTCTGAATACTTCACCGAGGACCAAAGGCGGGACCTGATCCAGCAGTACAGGACTGGCAAGATCACGGTGGAGAAGATCATCAAGATCGTCATCACGGTTGTGGAGGAAAGTGAGAAGAAGAGCCAGATGTGCTTCGAGGGCCTGAGGGGCCCCGTGCCCGCTGCCGAGCTGCTCGAGAGCAAGATCATCAACAAGGACCTCTACAACCAGCTGCACCAGGGCAAGAAGACCGTGAAGGACGTGGCAGAGATGGAATCCGTCCGGCAGTACCTGAAGGGCACCGACGCCATCGCCGGCGTCCTGGTGGAGTCTACGGGCCAGAAGCTCACCTTCTACGAGGCCCTGAAGAGAAACCTGCTGAAGCCAGAGGTCGCCCTGTCCCTGCTGGAAGCACAAGCTGCCACGGGCTACATCATCGACCCCGTGGGCAACAAGCTGTTCTCTGTGGACGAGGCAGTGAAGGCCGAGGTGGTGGGGCCGGAGTTCCATGAGAAGCTGCTGTCGGCGGAGAAGGCGGTGACTGGCTACAAGGATCCCTACACGGGCCAGACGGTTTCCCTCTACCAAGCACTGCAGAAGGGCCTGATCCCCAGCGACACTGGGCTGAGGCTGCTGGACGTCCAGCTGGCCACCGGTGGCATCATCGACCCTGTCAACAGCCACCGACTCCCGCTTGAGGTCGCCTACAAACGCGGCTACTTCGACCCGGAGGTGAACAAGGCTCTGGATGAGCTCCGAGATGA
This sequence comes from Cettia cetti, assembly GCA_013401135.1. Taxonomy (NCBI): domain Eukaryota; kingdom Metazoa; phylum Chordata; class Aves; order Passeriformes; family Sylviidae; genus Cettia; species Cettia cetti. The sequence goes on along the minus strand of VZUI01087528.1, from coordinate 8,895 downwards.
TGCCAAGGCTTTCTACTGCCCCAACACCCAGGAGCACCTCAGCTACGCCCAGCTGCAGAGGAGCTGCCACCGCGACAAGCAGACCGGCCTGTGCCTGCTGCCCCTGTCCGACGAGGCCATCCAGTCGCAGCAGGAGGAGGTCTACACCGACAGCCAGGCCAAGGAGTGCTTCGACAAAGCCACCATAGAGGTCCCGGTGGGCAGCATGAAGGGCAGGACCATGACCATCTGGGAGCTGATCCACTCCGAGTACTTCACAGAGGATCACAGGCGAGAGCTGCTCCGCCAGTACAAGACCGGCAAAGTGACGATCGAGAAGATCATCAAGATCGTGATCACCATCATCGAGGAGGCAGAGACCAAAAAGCAGGAGAAGCTGACCTTCAGCGGTCTGCGTGCGCCGGTGCCAGCCAGCGAGCTGCTGGAGTCCTGCATCATCAGCAAAACCCAGTACGAGCAGCTGAAGGAAGGCAAGAAATCGGTGAAGGACCTCTCTGAGACGGAGGCGGTGAGGAGATTCCTGCACGGCAGTGACTGCATTGCCGGCGTCTATGTGGAGGCCACCAAGGAGAAGCTGAACATCTACGAGGCCATGAAGAGGAACCTGCTGAGGCCCAGCACCGCCGTGGTCCTCCTGGAGGCCCAGGCCGCCACTGGGTTCTTGATCGACCCCGTGAAGAACCGCAAGCTGTACGTCAACGAGGCGGTGAAGGCTGGCATCGTCGGGCCTGAGCTGCACGAGAAGCTGCTGTCGGCCGAGAAGGCTGTCACGGGCTACAAGGACCCCTACTCGGGCGACACCATCTCCCTGTTCCAGGCCATGAAGAAAGGGCTGATCGTCAAGGAGCACGGCATCCGCTTGCTGGAGGCCCAGATCGCCACCGGCGGCATCATCGACCCCGTGCACAGCCACCGCCTGCCCGTGGAGGTGGCCTACAAGCGTGGCTACTTGGACCAGGAGATGAGCCGGACCCTCTCCGACCCCACTGATGACACCAAGGGCTTCTTCGACCCCAACACTCAGGAGAACCTCACCTACGTGCAGCTGAAGGAGAGGTGCATCGAGGATCCCGAGACAGGCCTGTACCTGCTGCCCCTGCGCGAGCCCGAGAAGCCGAAAGTGGTGGAGACCACTCACATGTACACAGAGGCAGAGACACGGAAGGTGTTCGAGGAGACGCAGGTGGACATCCCTGTGGGCAGCCGGGCAGGCTCCTCCATGTCGCTGTGGGAGATCATGCACTCGGACCTGCTGCCCGAGGAGCAGCGAAAACATCTCATGGAGGAGTTCCAGTCAGGCCGCGTCTCCAAGGAGCGCATGATCATCATCATCATCGAGATCATTGAGAAGACCGAGATCATCCGGCAGCAGAACCTCACGTCCTTCGACTACGTCCGGCGCCGCATCACGGCCGAGGACCTCTACGAGGCCAAGATTATCTCACAGGACATCTACAACCTGCTGAAACAGGGCTCCAAAACCTTCCGGGAGCTCCTGGACGTGGAGACCGTCTGGAAGTACCTGTACGGGTCAGGCTGCGTGGCCGGCATCTACATCCCCTCCTCCAAGCAGACCCTCAGCGTCTACCAGGCGCTGAAGAAGGGGCTGATCAACTCCGAAGTGGCCCGCTCCCTCCTGGAGGCCCAGGCAGCCACCGGCTTCATGATCGACCCCACCAAGAACGAGATGCTGACCGTCGATGAGGCGGTCAGGAAGGGCGTGGTGGGGCCGGAGATCCACGACCGGCTGCTGTCCGCGGAGAGGGCCGTGACCGGCTACAGAGACCCCTACAGTGAGCAGAAGATTTCCCTCTTCCAGGCCATGAAGAAGGATCTCATTCCCAGCGAAGAGGCCCTCAAGCTCCTGGACGCCCAGATCGCCACCGGCGGCATCATCGACCCTCACCTGGGCTTCCACCTGCCCCTGGAGGTGGCCTACCAGCGGGGCTTCATCAACAAGGAGACCTACGACATGCTGTCGGAGCCCAGCGAGGTGCGCAGCTACGTGGACCCCTCCACAGATGAGAAGCTCAGCTACACGCAACTGCTGAGGCGGTGCCGCAAGGACGAGAACTCCAGGCTGCTCCTGCTGCCGCTCTGCGACACGAGGAAGCTCACCTTCCGCGGGCTGAGGAAGCAGATCACCGTGGAGGAGCTGGTGCTCTCGCAGGTGATGGACGAGGCCACGGCCCAGCGCCTCCAGGAGGGTCTCACCTCTGTCGAGGAGGTCTCGAAGAACCTGAAGAAGTTCCTGGAGGGCACCAGCTGCATCGCCGGCGTCTTTGTGGACTCCACAAAGGAGCGCCTGTCCATCTACCAGGCCATGAAGAAAGGGATCATCCGGCCTGGCACCGCCTTCGAGCTCCTGGAGGCACAGGCGGCCACGGGCTACGTGATCGACCCCATCAAGGGCCTCAAGCTGACGGTGGAGGAGGCCGTGCGCATGGGCATCGTGGGCCCCGAGTTCAAGGACAAGCTGCTCTCTGCCGAGAGGGCCGTCACCGGCTACCGGGACCCCTACACCGGGAAGCTCATCTCCCTCTTCCAGGCCATGAAGAAGGGTCTGATCCTGAAGGACCACGGGATCCGCCTGCTGGAGGCACAGATCGCCACGGGAGGCATCATCGACCCCGAGGAGAGCCACCGCCTGCCCGTGGAGGTGGCCTACAAGAGGGGCCTCTTTGACGAGGAGATGAATGAGATCCTGCTGGACCCCAGTGACGACACCAAGGGCTTCTTCGACCCCAACACAGAGGAGAACCTGACCTACCTGCAGCTGATGGAGCGGTGCATCACGGACCCAGAGACCGGCCTCTGCCTCCTGCCCCTGAAGGAGAAAAAGCGGGAGAGGAAAACATCCTCCAAGTCCTCCGTCCGCAAGCGCCGGGTGGTGATCGTCGACCCGGAGACGGGCAAGGAGATGTCGGTGTACGAAGCCTATCGCAAGGGCCTCATTGACCACCAGACTTACCTGGAGCTGTCCGAGCAGGAGTGCGAGTGGGAGGAGATCACCACCTCCTCCTCCGACGGCGTGGTGAAGTCAATGATCATCGACAGGCGCTCGGGGCGCCAGTACGACATCGACGACGCCATCGGCAAGGGTCTGATCGACCAGTCCGCCCTGGACCAGTACCGCTCGGGCACCCTCTCCATCACCGAGTTCGCCGACATGCTCTCTGGAAACATGGGCGGCTTCCGCTCACGGTCATCCTCGGTTGGCTCCTCCTCCTCCTACACCGCCAGCCCTGCCCTGTCCCGGACGCCCATCTCCATGTGGACCGACCCGACCGAAGAGACCGGGCCGGTGGCGGGCATCCTGGACACGGACACTCTGGAGAAGGTGTCCATCACCGAGGCCATGCGCCGCAACCTGGTGGACAACATCACGGGGCAGCGGCTGCTGGAAGCCCAGGCCTGCACCGGCGGCATCATCGACCCCAACACCGGCGACAAATGCACCGTCGCCGACGCCGTCGCCAAGGGCCTGGTTGACAAGATCATGGTGGACCGCATCAACCTGGCGCAGAAGGCCTTCTACGGCTTCGAGGACCCGCGGACCAAGACGAAGATGTCGGCGGCGCAGGCGCTGAAGAAGGGCTGGCTGTACTACGAGGCCGGGCAGCGCTTCCTGGAGGTGCAGTACCTGACAGGGGGCCTGATCGAGCCCGACGCCCCGGGCCGCGTCTCCCTGGACGAGGCGCTGCAGAAGGGCACCATCGACGCGCGCACCGCCCAGAAGCTGCGGGACGTCAACACCTACTCCAAGTACCTCACCTGCCCCAAGACCAAGCTCAAGATCTCCTACAAGGACGCCATGGACCGGAGCATGATCGAGGATGGGACCGGCCTGCGGCTGCTGGAGGCTTCCTCCCAGTCCAGCAAGGGTTACTACAGCCCCTACAACATCAGCAGCGCCGGCTCCACCTCCGGCTCGCGCTCGGGCTCTCGCACCGGCTCCCGCTCGGGCTCCCGGCGCGGCAGCTTCGACGCCACCGGCTCCGGCTTCTCCATGACCTTCTCCTCCTCCTCCTACACCTCCTCGAGTTTCGGGCGCAGATACGCGGGGGGTTCCCAGCACCTTCCGGTGGAAGCGGCCGCCCCTGCCCTCGCCCCGGCCGCATCCGGAAGCTGCGGGTGGGAGGCGAGCAGGGAGCGCCCCGGGGTGTGTGCGCCCCTGCTCCGCGCGGCCTGAGACCTGCCAGCCCCCCGAGGCGCTGCCTCACCCGCTCCGCATGTGGCAACGCTGCTGGCTAATCACTAGTATTTTTTTTTTTTTTTTAATTTTGAACCTCCACTCTTCTCCCAAAGCAGTGCCTCAAGTTTAACCAAAAAAAAAAAAAAAAAAAAAAAAAGAGACAAGACTAATAAATTAATATATGAGAATGTGCTGACAGTGTTTGTATATTAAGAGACGAGAGAGAAAACACACACTACCCTCCCCGCCCCGCGCCCCAGGAGCCGGACACCCTTCCTGCTCCTGGCCGCGCCCATCCCGCCGCTGCTCGCACACGGCGCGGCCGAGCCGGACACCAGGAAAACAGTTCCCAGTTTGGATCTAACCACTTAGCACTCTTTTGTAATTAACCTGCCGGCTTCAGCCCCCGCACCCCAAAGGAGGAGACTGCCTTGGCCCCGCGGTGCCGGAGGAGGTCATCGCGGGCTCCTCGGCACCGGACAGCCGGACACGCCACACCAGCCCTGAAGCTGCTGCCTGGACCCCTCCCGCCTGCCCTCGGTGCAGCGAGGAGGGGGGGCTCTGCACCCCAGCCCCCGAGCTGCCCCATCTCCCTGCCTCGGCCTCCCGGCACGTCCCCGCCACCGCCACGCCGTGGAGGCGCTGCCCCACCCGTAAGTGCCGCGCTGGCGCTGCCCGGTGCTTCCGTGCCCCGCGGGGGGACCCTGCCTCCGCTCGCCACTCCGCCCGCCGAGGGGCTTCGCTGCCTGCCCGCCTCCGCCAGCCCACCCGCTCGCCCGGGACGCGCCCGCCGCGGCCGGCCGGTCTGTCTGTCTGTCTGTCTGTCTGTCTCTCTCCGTGTATCTGGGAAGTGCTTCTGCTCCAGGTGGATTTCCTCACACCCGCCTGGCTCCGTGACCCGGCCTGGGTCTGGGCAGCTCCCGCACCCAGAGCCCCCCCAGAGCCGTGGGGGTTTTCCTGACCCTCGCAAAGGGCGTGGGACCCCTGCAGCGCAGGGTGGGACGCTGCAGCGGCCTGGCACACACTCTTACTAGAAATCGGCAGATTTCTGTCAGCCCAGCCTCCTTTTCCTTCTCCGCGGTGATTCCACCCCCCTGTCTCTGCCCCCCAGCCCCGTGCCGGCGCTAACGCGCTCTCTCTCTGGCAGACGTCTTTTTCCAGTCCCAACAAAGACCTCCCCGTGCCGCTGGGCGAGCTCCTCAGCTGGGTCTCCGACATCCGCAGGTCGTGGACGGGCTCGAGGGGAGCCCCGGAGGCGGCAGCTGCTCGGCCGTGCTCACCGGCGCAGGTAACGCCGACTCCGCCGCTCCTTCCCGCTCCATCCCGGTCCCTCCCGCTCCCCCGGCGGCCGGGCTTGGTGGCTTCACGTCATGGAGTGTTCTCCCTGTCTCATCCCATCTTCTCTGTTCGCTTTGTTGTAGTGTGGCTGGATGTCCATACCACCTCCCCTCACCGCCGCCGCGGAGCCCGTCCCCCCCCTGAGGCCGCTGGGGCCGCACCTGAGGACACGGGGACGTTCTCCCTCACCCTTTGCACTTGCCAGAGTCCCCGGCCAGAGACTGGGGCCACAGTGCCTGAGCAGCCGGTGGCCCGAGAAGCACCCCCAGGGCCACCTGGCCCCCACACCCTCCCTCCTCCCCGGGGGTGGCCTCCCGGTGTGGTGTCGGGCTCACTGCGGATCTCCAAAACATCTCCTCCTCCCCACCTGCTCTCATCTGCCTCCTGTAAATCCAGTCATGTTACCCCCGCCTCTGGTGTCATTATTGCTCTCATTACCTCGTCTGGCTTTGCATGAGGTGCCGCTGCCGCTCCGGGCCAGTCCCCGCCCCCAGCGCCCCCAAATGTCACTCGTTGGGGCACTGGGGCTCCATCCATCACCCAAACATTTCTCTTTTTGGGGGCGAAACACCAAATTTGTACAAACCACGTGTCTGTGGAAGGAGCAGTGCGGGCCCGGGGCTCCCTGCAAGGGCAGTAAAGGAGAATCCTCTAAACCAGCAGCAGCTCTGCGTGGTCTCTTCACCCCCTGGCCTCGCCAGGGCTCCCATTCCCCCTGCCCTGGGCTGCCACAGGTTGGGGTGTCAGTGTGCCAGGGGTCTGACAGCTCCTGGGTGCTGCCAGGCACAGGGCAGGGCCACGGGGATGTCCCCAGAGCTGGTGGCACAGTGTGGGTGCCACGCTGGGCTGGTGCACCTCTGGTGTGGCTGTTGGACAGGAAAGGAAGAGCTTGACTTCAGGTAGAAGAAAAAATCAGGCGGCTTTTTTATTAATTTCACACAGGCCTTTTATAACACGCTGTGCTAGGGAGCTCTGTGCTTGGTTTAGTAAAGACAACACTTAATTGGTTAAATACTAAAAATATATGATAGCTTAGAAATATTATGAAAACTCTGTGATTGGTTTAGTAAAGACAACTCTTCATTGGTTAAATTCTAAAAACATATGATGGCTTAGAAATATTATGAAAACTCTGGTTTAGTAAAGACAACTCTTCATTGGTTAAATACTAAAAACATATGATGGCTTAGAAATATTATGAAAACTCTGGTTTAGTAAAGACAACTCTTCATTGGTTAAATACTAAAAACATATGATGGCTTAGAAATATTATGAAAACTCTGGTTTAGTAAAGACAACTCTTCATTGGTTAAATACTAAAAATATATGATAGCTTAGAAATATTATGAAAACTCTGGTTTAGTAAAGACAACTCTTCATTGGTTAAATACTAAAAACATATGATAGCTTAGAAATATTATGAAAACTCAGTGATTTGTTTAGTGAAGACAACTCTTCATTGGTTAAATTCTAAAAACATATGATGGCTTAGAAATATTCTGAAAACAAAGAGCTGCTTACGTGCAGCGTCCTTGAGAGGAATGGATTCTCTCACAGGAAGAAGCAGCCACTAATGGACTGAAAATCTCACCCAAAAAACTCAGAAAATCACACCCCTGGTTTTGGGGAGCTGCTGGTGCTGGGGGGCCCTCTGAGCATTGCTGGTGTGAGGACAGAGCTCTCCCTTCATGGGTGGGCAGGGACGCTGTCCCCTGTGGGCTGGTGGCAGTGCTGTGCCCTGGGGGCTGCTGTGGGGGTGTGGCAGTGTCTGAGGGGTTTGGGGGGCTGCTGTGGGGGCACGGCAGTGTCTGAGGGGTTTGGGGGCTGCTGTGGGGGCACGGCAGTGTCTGAGGGGTTTGGGGGTTCAGGATGTGGGGGCACGGCAGTGTCTGAGGGGTTTGGGGGGCTCAGAATGTGGGGGCACGGCAGTGTCTGAGGGGTTTGGGGGTTCAGGGTGGGATGGCCTGGCAGCCTCTGGGGGGGCAGAAGGGAAAGCCTGGCACACCTGGAGATGTCAGGTGGCTCAAGGGGTGTCACCTGTCAAGGGGGGTCTGTCACCTGCCCGGTGAGACAGGTGGGCTGGGCTGGCTGAAGGGTCACCCCCACAGTGCCGGGAGCACCAGAGCTGCCAGGACCTTGCAGGACCCTCTGTAATGTCCAGGGGGCTGGTGGGGGGGTCTCAGCCGTGCCGGGAGCACCAGAGCTGCCAGGACCTTGCAGGACCGAACCCCTGCAGTGTCCAGGGGGCTGGTGGGGGTCTCAGCCGTGCCGGGAGCAGCCCACCACGTCGGCAGCCGCGGGTGGGGAGGGCAGGCTGGCCGGGACAGATGGCGGTCGTTAATTGCATTGTCCGTCGGTAATTAACGGCGGCGTCCGTCTGTCCCCACCCGCAGTGGGAGGTGGCCGTTAGGCCAGGGGGACTCGGGGGGGCTCCTGCAGCCTTTGGGGGGCTCAGGAGAGGGCCCAGAAGAGCCAGGCACTCCCGCAGGTTGCACAAGCAGCTTGGGGCCCTGCCCCACCTCGCTGCCCCCCGGGTATTTCCTTGTGTCCCCCCGAGGCTCCCTGCTCCCCCAGAGATTCCCTGCTTGCCCCCCAACTTCCTGACTCCTCCAGCAGGGCCGGGGACCTCTCCTAGAGCTCCTGAGACCACCGAGAGCCCCCTGACCCCTGGCCCAGTCCCATGCCACGGGCTGGAAGCCCCTCACAGACACTGGGGGGGTCCGGCTGTTTCCTGCTCAGGAACGCCCCCGCTCCCGGGCCCAGCCACGGCACTCACATCCCCGCGCCGGGGGGGTCCCGACACCCCTGTGACCCCCTTTTCCGGGCACGGGGACCCTCCCTGAGGCGGTGGGAGCCCCCCGCAGCGGCTGCCCAAGGGAGGAGGGTGAGGAGGGGCCGTGCCCTGCGCTGAGCCGCCCTCTTCCCCTTCATCCACGGACACTCCTCATCATCGTGCGCGGCTCCGTGTCACCCTCCTGTCACCCCCTGGCCCTCCCAAACCCCCCCAGCACCGCGGGCCGGCAGCGGCTGGGCCAAACTGGTCACCATGGAGAACTCCAGGAAATTCCCCATTCTCATTCCCTGCCGGTCATCCTGCCCTGTCGCAAGGGTCACCAACAGAAGAAACTTTCCAAAAGAAAGCGGTCACTGGCTTCTCCCAGAGCACAAACTAGCTGCTTTTCGAGATTGAGATTTGGTTCAGGACCATCTGGGCCAGGGTCATCTTGATTTTTCTATTAGTCCCTGGAACATTCCTGTTCTTTTTTTTTTTTCATCTTTTCTTTTCGTTTCTTTTCTTTTCTTTTCTTTTCTTTTCTTTTCTTTTCTTTTCTTTTCTTTTCTTTTCTTTTCTTTTCTTTTCT
>VZUI01087526.1:0-81156 GCA_013401135.1 Cettia cetti | reverse complement strand
TCCTATAAGAAAGAATGTAAACATCCTTATATTTACAAAACATTGTTCTTCTGTTTACCAGAAGAAAGCCTGGGAAAGAACCCTTTCCAAGATCAAAACATCCCAGGCATGAAACTCAGGACTACACACAGGGTACCTCTGGCTCAAGGGCAGGAGGCCCCTGTGCTCCCTTTGCCCATCCTCCGGGGCCCCTGCTCACCAGTCACATCTCTGAGCACAGCAAAGCATGTAATGCAGCACCTACGCCCAGGTCTGCTTTCATTTATAGTATCTTAATCTTTTGGACACTGGCATTGCTTTTGAATTCAGCATTTTGAAAAAACAATGCAACAATGCCTTTTAACCTTACATTCTTGATTAGGCACCCTTGGCTTGTTCAGGAGCTTCTGATAAAGGAGAAGCTGGGTTTGGTTGTGCTGTGATATACACTGGCACTTTTATCAACATGAGGACAACTAGAGCAATACTGATAATATAGAACCAGGCTGAGGAGAGATGTTATTAAATCCAATGAAGTCCAAGTTAATGTGTTTCATAACAGTCTCATCTGATAAAAATGTACTGGGACCTTGAGGCTTCCGTTAATTAAGAAGATAATTAAAAAGTTGTAAATGTAGAAGGACCACTAGATCTGCAAGAGTTTATGAGGTGAATTTACAGCTCAATTAAGAATGAAAATTGAGGAAGCCCAGCACCAGGCACTGCTTCTTACACAGACAGTTGCGGGATTTGGGTAGGTTTAGAAGCTGGAGAGGAGAAAACACAGGAAAAGGAAAATGGAAAATATTTACATCAGATAAAAATCCTGTTCACTATTAAGATCTAGTCACCAATGTCAGGTACTGTAAACTCTTTCCTCACACTGATTACCTGGGATGTGGAATAATCACACATGAAGAAATTGCTCATCAAAGCAGTGGGCCTCACGCTCAGGCCAGAGCTATTTCCCAGAAATCCTAAGCACAGCTTTCAGGAGGTTCACATTTAGCCCTATTATTTCCTAAATCAAGTTTGCCAGATTTGTTACTCCCAGCCCAGAAGGATTTTCTCCCCAGTTGCTGCATCATGTGGCATTATAAATTGTATTTGCCATCCAATCTCTGATTCGATTTTTTTAGTGTAATTGAGCTGCTGGTTGTTACTGATCAGGTTGTTCCAGATGCCCTCTCCTCTCTTTTCCTCTCCCCTTAACCACTCTCTGCTGGCAAAGCAGAGCAGGATGCACCCAGGCTGCCTGTGCTGGTGGGAACTCCCAGCCTCCCTTCAGCTGTGACAGGTTTGCTGTGTGCTGCCATGGACACACACCCAGGTGACAGGTTTGCTGTGTGCTGCCATGGACACACACCCAGGTGCTCCTGCACTGCTGCAGGACCAGCACCCATGGGCCCCCTGATCCTGAGAGGCCCAACACCTGCACTTGCAGCTTCTGCAAGTTGGATGGAATAAGGTGGCCTACGAAGTCTATGCAGGCAAGCTATGCAAGTTTCTGGAACCAATATACTCCTGAAGCAGGTTTTCAAAATTGAAGTAAAAGTATTTTTCACAATGGTATTTATAATTATTCTATATGGTTCTCTTTCAGTGATGTTTCCTAGAATTTCAGGCTATTTGATTTCTTTCCAATTAGTTCTATATTAGCATTAATCACCATTTTCTATGGCTTTACAACAAATGTTTTCCACCATTTCTAGTTATTTTTTCTGAACTAATAATATAAAATACTTGCTGTTAGAGCTGTCTACAGTTGCTGTCTACTGGACTCATATGACAGAATGCCTTATGACCTGATCCAACCCTAACATTTGTTTTATCAGGCTTCAATGAAACCCTTTTGTTCTAATGCTTCACTGAGGTGCTGGAGCTCTAAAACCTACTACATCAACCAAGACTGCAGTTAAGATAGTATTTTTGCTTTATAAATTAGACACTGAACAAAGCTATTTACAAAATTTACTTTCTGGGACATCATGGGAAAAGAGAGGAATCTGAGATTATTTTTTTTTAACTATATCTGCAGTGATATATCTGCTTCAGAAATGGCTTCTATTTAAGTTTATTATAATGATTTTAGGTTAAAAAGTTCACCAAGAATGCTAACACATTTTTGTAGTAATAAAAATATATGGTGTTTGCACATTAATGATTCATGAGGCATTTTGCATCTCTGCAGATTTTCTTAAACATTTTTTCTCTCTTAATCATATCTTATCAGTTACAAGTACAAGATAAAAGAACATTTTAGCCTGAACAGATCAGCAATGCACTAAAAAATTATGACTTCAAGCAGGTGCTTATTTTTGGCAAAGAGCCATTATTCTTTTCCATTGAAAATGTATTTGTAAAGACTGTATTAGACTTCACTTCTGATTGAAAGCATTAATTTACTCTTACAAATATCTTATTCTCCTTGTGTTCTCCTCCACCCCCCTGCTAATTTTGCTCCCATACTCTTTCCTTAGTTCATGTTATCGTGATTTTGGAGGGATTTGTTTCCATCAGACTCTTCCTCCTCCCAAACTCCACAATCATTCACCCCTTCCCCTTTGATAGGGCCAAGGGCCTTACCCAGCATGGTGACAGTTCAACTAAAACCTCGTGTTCAGTGAAACCACTCAAACACAGTACTGGCAGGAGAGAACTGCAAAAGACCAGGAGAGTCAAGATAAACCATTTTATGGGGCTGTTTCAAATGAGAGTGTTAGTCAGGTTGTGCACACATCTTTTTTATGCCCCAGCCATAAAACCACACCTCTTTATGACAACAGCAGGTTGTATGGAAGTCCAAAGCATAAACATATATGGGAGGAGGTAATTTCAGCTGTTGATAAAACAGAAATCATAAACAAAACACCTGGTCCCACTGGTCCCAATCAGTGCAGCTAAAAGCAAACAGTATCCCCTTACACAAGTTCTTGTGGATCACGAGCTTGCTTTATTTAGATGTTACGCCTCCTGGCACAGATGATCTTGGCATATCAAGTGGTGTTTCTGTGCTCTTATTGAACGAAGTATTTGCCAAAGACACACCTGCCTGTTTGCACAAGGAATTCTCTCTACAGTCCTACCTAGATTTAGTGTCTCTTGTCCTCGTTTTATTGCCCTGAGACCTTCACATCATCTTCTCACTCACTGTTTGCAGTTATTGAGCAAATCACAAAGCAAATGCTCAACCTTTTCCCTCAGTGGCAGGGACAGAACCAGCACACACTGTGTGTTTTTAACACTGCAAGTACTGGTTTGGCATCACAATGATGAATACTGTACGAGCATTCACAGTAGAAAAACGACATTTAATGACCCACCTTGCAGATCAGCAAAAGGAAAAAAAATCTCTTTGATCCTCTATTAGGCCCAATTAGGAAAGGGAAGTGATCAAACAGTGGCACTGTACTGAATTTGCAGAGGCAATATCCATTGTGTCCAGGAGGAGGAAACACACTGTACACCACCAATTCTTGGCAGGATTTCACTCTTCTGCAAGTTTTTATTTCATTTTAAATCAGGCCCTTGAGACTCTGAAAGCGATAAAACAAGGGATAAAACTCTTCCTGATAGGGAATTTAATTAATTTATTTACCAAATTGATAATTTAAGTAATAACCCACTTGTTCTGGCTTCTGCTGAAGTTGTTTTTATCCCAACTGTTGCATTTTTAGGACATTGAAGTGATTCTGTTCTCAGATGGTAGGCTTATTTAAGTGAAAACATTTCAGAATCAAATATTTAAAACCGTTCCAAACTCTAAGGAGTTTCAAGTGCACACAGTGCTTGGTTTAAATACTAATTTTTTTTAAAGTATTTTGAATTTCAAACCATAACATTTGTAAACCAGTCTTATTTTTAAGTATTCCAAGTGCAGTGTGGCTGACCCAGTCTTGGGCAATGCCAAAGGCCAAAGAATGCACCCTTGTGGGTCTTTACCCAGCTGTTCTGAGCCTTAATCTGCAATTATTTGGAACTAGAGATAGGAGAGAAGATTAAATAAACAAATTCTACAATGATTTGGGTTGGAATGGACTTAAAGCTCATCTTGGACTTAAAGCCATGTTCAGGGACATTTTCCACTACCCCAGGTTGCTCAGAGCTCCATGCAGCCTGACCTTGGACACTTCCAGGGATGGGACAGCCACAGCTTCTCTGGGCCACCTGTGCCAGGGCCTCACCACCTTGACAGTAAAGAATTTCTTCATTGTATCTAATGTAAATCTGTTCTTTTTCAGTTAAAAACCATCCCCCATTGTCATGTCACTACACAGCCTTGTCAAAAGTCCCTCTCCAACTTTCATGTAGCAACTTTAGGTATTGAAAGGTGCTGTAAGGTCTCACTGGGAACTTCTCTTCTGCAGATTGAACAACCACAACTCTGTCAGCTTGTCACAGAAAGTTCCCTGGATTTTTAACTTTTTTTTTTTAAAGTCTTTTTTTACTCCTGTCCTATACACTCAGTGCACTATTCTATACATAATAGCCAAAATATCTCCCCTGGATTTGCAAAGTAAACAGGATTTTTCTTTTTTAAAATAAAACAGTATTTAGACACTTTGAGATCTTCAGGGACCCAGAAGAAATTTAAAAAAAAAATGCTCAAAACTTTCTCTTGAATTCTAGAAAAGTGTGAAACATACAAGGTATTTCTAGTAGTGATCCTTGTTCTGATCCCAGGCTGCATTTCTGGGACTGAGGTCCTTGTTGGTATAAATGGGCATTATGATGACACCTGCTTAAAATGATTCCTGATGGAAAAATAGAATTTTTCAAAGTCTAGAAAAGACACGTGGATAGAAATTTAATACAGTCATTAACCTTGTCCAAAATCCACCCAAGATTCTGCAAGCAATCCATAAATGACTAAGAAAAGACTTATGAAGCCATACTGGACCCTGACACATGCACTGTGGTATTTCCTTCAGGGCTTTGGGCAACGTGGTCTGGTGCAAAGTGTCCCTGCCCATGGCAGCAAGGTGGAACTGAGGGAGCTTTAAGGTTTCTTCCAATCCAAACCATTCTGTGATTCTATGATCTGGGGGGGATAAGGGAGAGGGCAGAAAGAGAAAATGCCCATGGGCATTTCTAGACAGAAACAAGTGTTTCTCATAAAGCAATGTCTACAACAGAAGCTTGCAGGATCATTCATGATTTGGTTATTGCTGTGTATGGGTTTTGCTAATACAAAATATCAGAAGTGTAAATAGAGCACTTATCTAATGTGACTGGAACAGAGAAAAACAAGTCCTTCAAATGAGTATCTCAAAGTGGAAAAGCACATCAAGTTAATGAGTCCTGATGAAATGACTTGCAGGTAATTTTTCCTTCAATACTCACCTTAAATTGAGTTAAACTAGGATTTATGATTCTAACATAGAACATACCATTCTAATTAAAAAGAAACCAATACAACTGAGGGTCAGAAGGAGGAAATTTAATTTCTTTTTTTTCCCAAACAGTTCCACTTAGACAAATTTATTAGAAAATATGCATTTTGGATCATTTCCAGGTTTGTTTAATCCTAAAACAAATAACCAAATTGATTTTTTAATACACACAGCAAAGTCTATGAAGAGAAGTACTTTTTCATCCACCAAATTATCAGACAACCAAAGAATCTCAGAACTTACAGCAACTCTGTGTCTTCACTCTGTTACAGGACGTGTCTGATCTCCCCACGTGCTGGTGCCACCTGAGTTTGTGGCACTGCAGGGGATTTCCACCCCTCTGCCCCAGCACATAGTGATAGACCATCATGACACGACCTTTTACCACAGAAACCTTCCACCCTTATAGGTACATCATCACACAGCAATCTCCTTTACACATGGCACTTTCTGTTTCTGCAGAGGGTGGGGAGTGTCCTGGGGGCTGGGGCTTCTCCTCTGTCCACCTGCAGAAGCTGGAGGGATGCTCCAGGTGCAAAAACTAGGTTGGGCACTGACCAGAGGAGCTCACTTTGTGGTAGACTGTATTCTGCCCATGGCCTGACCAGATCTCATAAAATAACCAATAATTCAGCTGTAAATTGCAGGCAATAAAGATAATCCAGTATTGTGTGGCAAGGGTTTAATATCAGACAGATAAAATAAAATCCTTCTGTTAAAAGAAAAATTTAATTAGAGGTTAAAGGTATGTTGAACTTCAATCAGCATCCTGGGTACAGCTTATGATGTGTGAAAAGCTAAATGCTGTCATTATGAGCTGTTGCTGCCATCTACTGAACACAGTAAGTGTGAACTACACAGATTTACAGTTTGGCTACTGATCAAAAATATTGCTTGGCTGGATTAAGTAAAATTTCTGTTTCTTTAGAGCAATCATGTTTATTTCTAGATGATATCCAGGACATTAATTTGCCTTAGAAAAAACCTGTGAACCTTTGGGATATTCTGAATTTTCCTTTGGGGGCCACTCCTAACCCATGGGGAACCATGAAAGGTGAGCATATGTAACTCCCATAACATGAAACACATTGCTATTCATAAAAAAGAGTTATTAGTCAGAGATGCAGGTTATTAAGATCTTAGAACACATTTGCTCTTCTTGAGGAATATCATGCAGAATCCATAAACTCTGCTGAGGATGAACAGCTGATCTTGTGTGGCAGCTGTAGTTTAGATGAACCACCTCCCAGCTGCCAAAGCACTGGCATTGGCACTGAATTTCTACAAGGATGCTGAAGGGAGGCACAGGGGTCAAGCAGGCTGCTGAGGGAGTTCTAAGTAGCAAGAGCTCTCCCAGCCCCACTGCTTGTTTTATCCAGGGGATGAGCCTGTAATTGGGTGTCCCAGAAGCTGCCTCTGAGTGTAAACAGTGGCATTCAAACATACTCATATATACACACAGCATTAACAGCAGAAATCTCTTCTATTAACACACACACAAAAAAAAAAAAAAAAAAAAAAAAAAAAAAAACAGCAACAAAGTCACTAAGTGCAAGAAATCCAATTGGTTGCAATTTATAAAAAAAATACATGCACATATTTCTTGCCTACAAGGTATTTACATGGATACTCACAGCCAAATTCAGCCCTGTAGGTAAATAAACCTCTGTTGACTTCAATGAGGTTGGACACATTTGCTTAGAGACGTCTTTAGCTTGTTAAGGGCCACAAGAAGATGGGAAATTGCAGAGGAAAAGTGGGAGATAGGCGGAGATCCTGCTGATCTTAAGGCAGATCTGAATGCAGTCAAGTGTTCGGACACACACGGCTCAATAACAGTGCACGAGAGCCAAGATTATGGGCTACAAAAGCAGTGGCTTCTAAGACGGCAAATGGATTTAAAGAGAGAGAAAAAAAATAATCTGGTTATTTTTCTCAGTCTACAATCAGGCCTGCAGCAGTTGCACGCAACAGAACGACACCAGCGTGAGATGAGCGAGAGTAGCAGAAAGCGTCCCGTCTTCCTCTGCAAATTCCTGAATTTCCACACGAGGGAGCTTCTTGCCCACGAAGCTGACAGGGCGCTTCCTCCTGGGAAAGGTGGCAGCAGTGGTTCCCTGTGAGCTCCCAACTCGTGCAGCCTGATTGCTCTGCCACGAGTCACAGCGAGAGCCAGAAGCGAAACGGTTAACAGATAATGATGATTGTCAGAGCTTGTTAACCACAATTATTTTCAAGACATATGTAAATCCGTGTAACTACCTAAGTGTGGTATATAATCTAAAACATACTGTTTAAATCTATAAGCATTCCTGAGTTAATTTCACTATGGGAACGTTAGTTGCTACTTCCTGACTTCACTGTGTTTGAATTCATATCCATGAACATTAATTTAAAATTAGTCTAAATATTTGTTGAGAATTAATCACCTGATAAATTTAGCTCTTTTTCATTTTTATGAATTATTCATTATCTCCTCTCTTTCCGTTGATGTGTTGGTTGTTTGCAAGAACTGAATTACTGGTTGACACTAAAAAAAAAATAAATAAAATCCAGCATTTCTAGTGGTTTGTAAAATGTTCCCCCTTAGAAGCCTGGCTGGAGACTATGAGACCAATTGGATTTGCCACCAATATTTTATGGTACTGGTTTGCTTCTTGAAGGGAGTTTTTGAGAGGCATAAGCAAGTTCATACAGCAAATATTTTGCAACAAGAGCAAAAAAGCTGTTTACGTCTTGCATATATATCATTCCTACAAAGGAAGTTTGTATTAACAAAAGCCTGTCGATGGAAATGTTTGGGAACAGTGTGAGGTGTTCACAATGAGGTGTGGCTGCAGAAATGAACAACTATGTAAAACTGCTGACCTGCAAAAAGCTCTTTCTGCACAGTCATCATAGAAAATACTTGAGCTTGCCAAAGGAAAAGAGTAATTCTGCTCTAGGACGGCCTCGGGCAAGTCTGAATGGAAAATTATCAGCCAGCAGATATTACAAAGAGGAACAAACCTTTTAAGGAAAGCCTTGAGTAGATGGCAGCAAGGATCCTTAAGGCTGGCTAGTACAAAGGAAAGTGATTTGTAAGCCTCTAGCACACGGAGGACAATCTCTCAAGCTTTATCTATGGCCTGCCTTCAGTGGAAATAATGGGAGAACAGATTTCCAGAATCGACCTTACATTCCCAAGTCTAGGGCTGGAAGCCTAATTTCTGGCTGGCACTCATTAAAACAATCTTTGTCACAAAATTACAAAATTACAAACATAACTTCCCTTCTTCCAACTCACTGAAACAGATAACATCTTGAACTTCCCGTCGGGTATGTCTTTATATTTGTTACTTTCAAATCAGTTTGCTACTATTAATTAAATAACAAATCAGAAAATTACTTCTAAAATTATAAAAAAGCAAAACCCCCAGAACACACCCTCATGTGGTTAGTAACTGGTACCAGCACTTGCAAAACATCAAAGGCTTCTCTAAACATAGACTTTCATCAGTGATGCTGCAAGCCTTCATCTAATCTTTCATGATTTCCCATGCAGGAACATCAAAAGAGAAAGAAGAGAATAGTACTGTTCCAATGCAACAGTGCTCTGTGGGAAAAGTATGTGTTCAGCGACAGCACATATAAAATGTAAGTGGGAAATTATTATTTACATGAGACATATTTTAATAAACATCATCATTAGCTCCCTGTCTTTTCCTATAAGGAACAAGGATTTTTGCAGTTCAAAATCATGTCCAAACCTCAAGCGATTTCTGGAAGAAAATGAAAAAGAATTAGAAATGTATAAGCCTTCAAAGCAAGAAGATCAATTTATGTTCATTTTTACCTACTGAAACACATTCTGCATATTTCATTGTTTCTGTCATCTTGTTATAATCCATCCAAAGAGTTTTCAAAGAACATTAAGTCCTACAAATAAACAAACTGTGAATTAGATATGGAAGGCACAAAAATGCAACAATTACTATCAAAAGTCTTACTTGTAGGCTTTTGTTACATAAAGTAATTATATTAGTCAATCACTTTTTATCACTGCCACTGAGAAACAAGAGTTTTGGAGGGGACAATCCAAAAATCTTAACTGCCATTTCTGTCCTACTAAAAGCAAAATTTCTGAATTGTTGTTGGAATTTTAAAGCTAACACTTTTCAGTGAATAATTTAAATAGTACTATAATTTTGGTTTATAGTCTGTAATGTAAGTATCACAGGTGATTTTGAAACCATTTCATGTTAACACAATTATATTGGCAAAAGAGCTACACAGGAACTATCAATTTCTAATTCTAGAAAACATGCATCTTAACTTGGTCTTTACCCCTAGCACTGAGCACTCTCCTCATAATTCTAATGGTTATTTTCACAAGAGAAATTCTGTTGAAATTTTCATTTGAGCTGAAGGTCTTACATACAACACTCAACAGAATTATTGAATTGGTTTGAAATCATCATTAGAAACAACATAACTTTTTTTTGCTTCATACACTTTTTCAAACACACTAAGGGGTGGGAATTTGGCAAGTTTGACATGTATGTTGAATTTGTTTCTGCAATACAAAATATTGAACTGTATGTGTAATAATATTTAAAGAGCTTAATAATCAAAAAATTTAAAAACATTTTTTAAAAGACATAAAAATTAAAAGGTTTCAGTTGATTTATCTTTTATGTGGGGTTTGGTTTTCCAACACACTTGCACTTTTGTAGTCCTCAGCTCTCCTCGAGGTCCCCTTTGGCCCCAGTCTGCACATCTCTATGGGTCTGCCTCTCCACCTTGCACACTTACAATGAGGAAACAAGCACCAATCATTACTGCCTTGATCCTCACATCAAGATCTACAGGGACCTGGATCCCAAAGTTGGAAGTGTTGGTAAAGACGTTGTTGACAAATCCAGACCAATACTTGGAAATTTTGCCGATCGTTGTCATCTCATCGAGAGCTTTTACCTGCACAAAGGAGAAACAGGAACAGACATAAATGTAAACAAATCAAGTGCACACTGATGACATCTCCATAGAATTAATGACTGTGTCCTGACATGCAGAGTATGCTACAGTTGTCAGGTTCTCCTTTTATTCTTATTGCTGCGATGTTCTATTAGTGTCAAATTTCCCTTTGCGAGTGGCATGCAAGAAAGGATCTCAAGTTTGGAAACATCAGCATCTTTAGAGCTGACGAAAAATGGGAGGAAGTAATCTTGAAAGTTTATGCCAGTTTTGCCTTTCTTTCACAGACTTATGGGGTTTTTTTCCTCTCTCATGTTTCTTATATTATCCTAGCCCCACTGCTGTGGACCACTGTTCCCTCAGGGGACAGGCATGTTCTCTATTATGCAGCCATCTGCAAGTTTCTCACAGTATACTGAAATTTCAGACAATACCCACTGGAGTCTTCTGATTTGGCTAATGAGTTGATAAATCAAAAAATTCCTTTATGATTCCAACTAAGGCAAAGCACTATGTTCACATGAGAAAACTCTGTTCAGGGTTTCTTCAAGTATCTCCCATTCTCCCTCACATCTGGGAAATTTATTCAAAGTAGTAAAACTTTTAAATTGTTAACACTTGTAGAAAACGTACCTCAAAGTCAACATCATCAAAACAGCCACAGGTTGCACATGGGCCAATTATTTTTAGCACATCTTCTTTACTTTGATTCTGTATAGTAAACTTTGGCAGAAAAGGGTCCCAGTTCTGTACAACATACCCAGCTATTGTACCTGGTGGGGACTGAACTTCCAACTAGCACACAAAAGAAAACAACAACAAAAAATGGTTTTAGCTGATTTTACATTAATATATTTTTTCTATGATAGGATATTGTTTATGTACTGAATATAGTAACATACCATTTTACCAAACGTGGAACTGGATATTGCAGAACTGTCTAACAGTGTTGTTAAATATAGTGGACAACATGAAGCTCAAAAGCTGCACCAGAAGCCAAGATCTTACATAAAATAAAAGACTTTATAAAAGCTATAAACTAGGGGAAAAAAAATGTTATTGTATTCAGTGACCATCCTACAAGCTTTTTTTAAGTAGCTGTACTACCATAGGACCTTGTCTTTAAAAATCCTGACAAGTATAAGTGTTAAGATATGTGGATGAGCTAACCTGTAAAACATTTTCATAACACAAGAAAGATGTCTGAATAAAGGAAAGTCAAAAAATATGGAGGAAATATCTCATGCTCTATGAGATCTGCATTTTCACTCCAAGCAGCTCACTTCCATGTTCTGCAATTTCCCAGAGATGTATGGCCCTGAAGAGGCAGATCCACAGAGTGAAAGCTCAGCCTCCTCAGAGAGCTGCTTCCAAGTCAGATCCTCGTGGCCTCCATGGAGCTTCCATCCTCCACCCTCCTGTACAGGGAGTGCTCTCTGCCTGCGTCAGGGCAAGCAGTGCTTTGGGGTGTCACTTGACTGGCGAGACATCACCAGACACCAAAGCTTTGTGAGGGATGCCAGCAAAGCCAGGTCCCATGGAAGGGACCCAGGGAACCCAGGAGGCACACAGGGAACAGAACTTGTTTATCAATAGTTGTGTCTACTCCAAGGCTTCCCCGCAGTCCCCGTGCTGAGAGGGGCCTGGGAATTCCTGAATCCCTCCCTGCCAGCCTCGAGGAGCTGCAGAGCAAGATGCTGGGACAAAGGGCATTCCCTCACCTCCTGCAGGAAGCAGGGGAACCAGCAGCTGTTGCACCTCAAGGGTCGGATGACTCGGATCACCTCCCGGCCCGCGTTATCCGCAATCCTGATGGTGAAAGCCCTGAGGGGCGAGCACAGCTTGCGGTCAAAGCAGCCGTTCTCTTCCACTGCAAAGTAAACTCTTTGTCCCAAGGGGTTTTTTATCTCGTATTTGCTGGAAGTCTCTGTGCCAAGAATGGCTAATAAAACAAAACAAGTAGAACATTAACTTATATTATTTTTGTTATTACCTTAGTATAATGTTAGTGTATATATATATGTATGAGCACTTATTCTGAAAGTCTATGAGACAGGTTGTTTAAAAAATTGTTTTGAAGTAGCAACACAAAGAAAATATACAAGATTATGGAAATAATAGTGTCAGGTCTGTATTTCGAATGAATCAATTCAGACTTTGATTTGCTCTACACTAAAGTACATATCACAAAAGGGAATTCAGATCCTGAATTTTGGTTGGGGCTTTTTCTGGCTTTATCGTCTGTGAAAAGTAATATCCTGAGGCTACCCCACTTTAGTGACAAAGCTTTCACCCAGCAGGTCATTCAAGAATCGGGCCAAAACTATTTTGAGTAGGAGAAATGTATTTTACAGCGTTTTACTGGCAGAACTTAATACTTGTTCATTACTTTGAAATTCTGAGAAACTAAGTAATTAGAAAATCTTTTGCTTCATTTTATGTTTTCTGACCTTCCTTTCTCTATTTGCTTTGTTTCTCATAATGTGTTAGCTATTGTTAAAGGCAATAATTTTTTCTGTGCATTGAAAAGATGGTTAAACTTTAATAACACTGAGAGGGAGGTGTCTGAGGGGGAGACTTTAGGACTGTTGTAGAGATTACTCACCCCTCAGTGGTTGGCTGCAGAACAGGCAAACAATAAATAAGTCTTCCCCACATTATGACCGCACAACCGCCTGACACAAGGGCAGCAGGAGGGTTCACAGTGAGCTGGGGGCAAGACTTGGATGCCTTTTGGAGCCTCCCATGTACCGGCACCGTTAAAGGGTGACAAGGATTGCACCATACCTTCCAGAAGCTCCACTTGCTGATGAATAATTATCTGGTCCAGCTGTTTTAAAAGAACAAACAAGATGGTGGTTCTTGGATAGGTCTGAGGCTGCCAGTGGTCACGTGTCTATTTTTATTGCTCATCTCCCTGTAATTAAGATTTCTTTCCTTACAGAGGTGCACAGGCTGGGTGCCTGAAGGACATCTCAAGTCACACTTTGGACTTCCCCCTGAAATTATGGCTGAGGAATATGACATTGTGTGCTGTGGCCATGTAATCCACCCACATGTTTGAAGAAAAGTAATCTTCACTGAGGGAATGAGGAATACAACAGCAACAGAAAGCTGTGTGCAAGAAGCAGAATCCACTTCTTGCTCCTGTTGCTCCTCTTTGTGAAAGGGGAAGCTCCTTACCCCAAATCCAGTGTTGGTGCTGGGCACCATGGCAGTGCAGGGCTCAAGCACAAAATGTGCCGTGGCC
The DNA here is from genome assembly GCA_013401135.1 of Cettia cetti. Taxonomy (NCBI): domain Eukaryota; kingdom Metazoa; phylum Chordata; class Aves; order Passeriformes; family Sylviidae; genus Cettia; species Cettia cetti. The sequence continues at coordinate 67,578 of VZUI01087526.1, read as the reverse complement.
ACATCCCAAAGGACCTTGCTGGAGCAGCCCAGCAAGGCAGCCAGGGGATGCCAATGATGGCACACAGCAGCTTCAACACTTTGATCTCAGGAGTCCTGCACCTCTAATCTGGCAAATGGTCATGCCAGGGTATCAGAATGAACAAAACAACAACAAAACACTCAGCTGGTTGAAAATGCCTTCCCCCACAAGCTAGTTACAAATACAGGAGATAAACTGCTTGTCATGACACCCAGCTTTGCTGTGCTTATCGTCCCTCTGACATTATTCTTTCTTGTAGAACAGTTGTTAGCATTATAAAACCAGCAAGGCTTAATATCAGCCTACCTTTCAGTTTTATGTGACTTTTTATTCCTGTTTTATGAGACAGTTTTAGGCTTTACCAATCTCTTTTCTGTAATTTTTCTGTAAATTCCTGATGGGCAAACGCTTGGCACAGGTTTTGCCATTCTCACAGCTGCAGACACAAAGCACACAGCGACCTTCTGAGACCAGCCTGTCACAGCTCTCCAGTGCCTGGATATTTAAAATTGATAAATCTCGCCTGGTACGTATTCAAACTGTTGCAGCCATTTGTCACTTCTAGTCAGCTCCTGCAGCTAGTTCAGGCTGCAGAGAAAAGCTGGTAAAAAGAGGAACTTCTTTATCTCTTTGATTAATCTCTTAAATGTGCATGCCAGTAATTGAAATAATAAAAAATATTTAGACATAAAAATATTCTCCCAAGAATCTTTGCTGTTTGTTGTTTGGATCTCATGAGAGAGCTCTTGGAGCTCATGGGAAGGGCTCTGCTGATAGAAAGAGAATAAACAAGTTAAAGGCGGTACAGCTATTTTAATATTTTAAAATTTATTTTAATATGGATTTTTTTTGCCCCATATAGGCTTCTACAGGGAAAAGAAAATTAATGAGCCTGAATTGTTAAAAGCTTTGAGTGATTTTGGTCTATGTATTGGTTTACTGTGCACAATGTATAAACAATACTGAGACAATAGAGCAGTACCACATGTTATCCTTGTTTTGCCTTTCACTGGTTTCTGCAGGGCAGTTATCATGATGCATTTTTATTGGGGCACTTGTGGATTGAAGGAATTCTGCACTTGCATTTGAAGGCACCCAAAACCCTTTGGCTTAAAAAGGGCCTGATCCCTTGAGCTCAGATATGTTAAAATTCCTTATATGCAGTTAATTTTCACTATTCAGTTCTGTGAGCATCAAATTTACATCTGATCAGTCCAATCAAGTCTAAATGAAGAAATTTTTAACAAAAGTAGATAAACCTGAGTGGTGGTACAACATGCAGCTGAAGTACTCAGAAAATTCTTCTCCAAGGTTTCACCTGTCTATTCCTGCTGTGGGTAAAGGTTCATTCAATATTTTATGGACACTGAACTACTCTTTGAGCTATGGCTGTAATCTAGAAGATAATAGTGAGGTTCAGGTAACATTTTTTTGTAGGAAGATATTAAAGAGTGATAGTCATAGAAAGCTGATGTGTTTCCTGAGACAGAGCAGTTTTTTGCCCTTCTCTGGTGCACCTCAAACAGCCAGTTGGAATTGTTCCTTCACCTGAGCTCACCTTGGGTCTGGATCTGCAGAGTGAAATGTTGCTGGCTGGCCTTTATCTACAGGATACACATGTTCCTTTCCTCTCATCCTTGGGTTGCTATTTAGAATAAGATTGTAGGGATCTCTCTGACTAAATTTGGATCCTTGTATCAGAGTCAAACATGTCATGGTCTTACTGAGAAATACATTCAGCTTTCTCAAATCTATCCAGTTATCTTACCCACTCCTGTTGGAGAATGTCATTTCTATCTGTTATTCTGTACTTATTCACAACCACTCTCTATAAAATCTTTCTTCCAGTACTGTAATCCTATAAATTAAATATGTCTCTTTCCCACAGTTTGTTTGGTTCCCTCTCCAATGTGTTGTTTTTAGTCTACAGATAAAACAGATGGAGTCTTCTTTTAAAGGAGGTTCTCTATTTCTCGTGCACTTCCAGTAGCACCTCTCTAGGCCTGTTTCAGCTTGGGCCCACCTTTCCCCAATGCACACAGCACCAGAATAACACAGAGACTTCTAGAAGCCTTCCCAGTGGCATAAATATCTCCAAGTTCTGCTAGAAACATCTCCATTTGAGCATTTAATTGCGTGGAAAATCTCTTAGTCCACAAGGATAAATCCCAAGGGATTACCCTGGCAGATGTGAATGCCACATGCTGGTAGGGTCTCCCTTCTGCTCCCATCTACCCTGAACGAGCCCCTTTCATTTGCCACACAGGCAGTTTGGCTTCAGCAGCACACACTGAAGCGTGCTCACACACAGAGACTCGAGCTGCAGGTACCTGCCAACAATCAGCACTGCACACGTGCTTCCCACTTTCCAGACTGCAGAGAAAATTAGGAATAATCAGCAAGGGCTGCAGCACAGGCCAAGAATGAGCATGAATCAGGTCTTCAGTTTCAGTTGTAGCTCTGAGAGCGACCTGCTCTTTTGTCTTAATGTCAGATGCAAAGCTCCTACAAAATGAGTGATGGTGTTTGCTTGCCTACATTGTCTGGGTAAATCTGAGGTTTAATTCATGTTCCTACAGGAGCTTGAATATGTAACCTGCCAAGTATTTACTATCACAATAACTTTTAGACTAAAAAATGTAGCTTCCACGGTCTGTAAGCAAATGCTTGTGTAATTGACAACACATCATTTTGTGCTTCGGCATCTTGAAATGGAAGTCATCACTCCACATGAAAGACTGCTTCTGAAGAGCCTCCCCATTTCTTTTTCTATCTAGGTAACTTAGCCCCAAATAGAAAATGCATTCAATTTCTGCTTCTATACAAAACTAGCAGAAATGTGTGCCTAAAATACACATCTTGAGTGAAGTAAACATTTCCCAGCATCACCAAAATGCAAACACAGCAGAGATGTATCAGAATCTTGATCTGACTGTGCTGGGGGCCTGATTCTGTCCCTGCCCACACCAGGCAGGGTCTGTGACACCTTACTCAGCATGTAAGAGTGGCACAATCTAGCCACATACAAAATGCAAACCTCAGTCAGTGTCAAAGCAACAGCAGAGAGTGACCCTCCTTGTGAAAATGTTCAGGAAAAGATGAAACTTCTGGAGCAGAGCCACCAGCCATCTTCAGACCATCAGTGCTCTGAGATCCAGGAGCTGAGAGCTTTCACAGAGCAAAAAGGACAGCCACATGTTTAGCAGTAGGATGAAGAAGATTTAAGCATTCATTTTTCTTCCCCACTTACAACCTCAATCTCTGCCTCCATTTTCAAGCATTTTCCTCTCTCAGGCATCAGAACTTTCTTCCCCACACAGAGTTAATGCAAGTTTACAGACCCTCAGATTTATGATCATCTAATTTCTATAAAATGAATGGCAGCAATGAAGAAGAAGCTTTTTTTCTCCTATGTTCCTTATTTAATAGTAATACCAAACAACAAAAAAACCTCTCCATCCCAACCTACCCCTCCCCAAGGGTACAAATCCTAACAACCTCATCCTCCAGGGTATCAAAGCAACAAAACCCAAAAGTATAACAATTCTAACATTCAGAACGGAAACATAACGATTCTAACATTCAGAAAGATTCAGGACCTGGTTCAGGTACTCCAGACCAGGTGGCAAATTATGAATGTGTGATGTTTGCTTCCAGAGACTTGATTCAACAGGCATATTCTGTTGAGGAATGTCAGAAGAACCAGGGAGGTAATCCTTAAAGACTGGATTGGTTTGTCCCTGAGATTCTGCAGAAAACAAACAAACAAACAAAACAAAAAAAAAAAAAAAAAAAAAAAGGAAAAAACCCAAAAACATCAGGACTAAGGAGCAGCTAGCTTCTTGATTCAAAGCTGGAACAATAACATCATTCTGCATGTGACTGCATCAGTACTTCAGCTGAGGAATGAAGTCCCAAAAGGAATCTCTTGATTGTCCCACACATAGAGCACTCTGATTATAAAGCTGCCTTAGAATATGCAAAGAGGAATCACTGCAGATGAAATTAAATCAGAAGATGTGGTCTTGGAGGGCACCTGATCTGCTCTGACAGCTGGTGAGCCTGTGTGGCAAGGCTGGAGCTGGCTGGACCCAGGCACAGGGTGGACAGAAGCCCCTCAGCACAGGTTGCCCAGCCCTGCTCCCTGTCAGCTGCCCTGTGTGCCAGTGTGCCCTGAGCTGCTAAAGGCTGGCTCCCAGCAAGATGCTTTCCAGCATCCTTAGGGAACCCATAATTTCTCTTAATTAGAGATAACCTTTTCAGGGATCTCAGATTCCCCAGGCTGAATATTGCAACCCTGATATCAAAGTCTACACAGCCTCTTATAGTGTATTATTCATTATTATCTTAATGAATAGATCAGATATCATTATGCTGTGTTTTCTGGTTTGCTATCACAAAGAAGTCCTTTAGGGCACAGTGATGGTGACCTTGGCAGTGCTGTGAAGGTAAGAAGAGCATTTACTACCACAGCACAGTGACCACCTTAAACACTTGATTTCCAAAAAACTCCTGCTATCTTTTCCAGGTACTTTGTTCCTCGGCCTTCAGCAATGCTGGTTCTGCAGGAACCAGGAGGAGCAAACTGAAGCTCTCCTCATATAAATGGCAAATCCTTGTATTGAGCTAAGACCCTGTGATTTGGAAAGGAAAGCAGTCCCCAAACTGATCATTTTTAATCTCATGTGTGATAATACTTAGACACAATGGGGTTTGAGGTCCAGAAGGAGTTCTGGCTCCAAGTCTGAATCTCTCTTTTGCTGTTGTAGGTTTTAAATGAGATCCTTTAGTGTTATTTGAACTCGCTGTGAAAGATTCATCATTCAATCATATTTTGATCTTAATTTGTCTTTGCAGCCACTGCTTTCTTTCAGTCTGAGACCACAGGAAGAAGTAACCCCTTTGAATTTGTTGCTGGCTTTTAAAAATGTATAACTGAGTAATAAATATTTTATATGCTCTTCTGCATCATTTTACCTCACAGGGTTCTGTTACTGCCGTAACTCTTGTTGTTACATGAAATGCCACGAAGTAGCCCAGTGTCAGTGTTATTCTTGAATAATAAAGAGGAAAAAAGACAACAAATTGCAGTTCTACCTGTCAAATTTTAAGCTATACAAAAATCAAACAGTAAATACATTAAAAATTAATGACAATTTGAGCTAGTCTGACACTTTATCTATTTTTGTGTACAATTCCATTTCATTACTAGTATGGAAATCCTTAAAGTTACCATATGATACAGTGAGTATTCTGTACAAACATAACTTATAGAACTGTATGTTCCTGAAACAGGTGTATTGTCAAGTTTCTTCATACTAAAAATATATTCCACACCATTACTATTTAACAGTTTCTTCTAACTGAAATACATCAAAAATACACAAAATCAGATTCCTCTTATATGACTAAAGCTAAACAAAGTAGCAAGAAAACCCCCTATATTGCAAGAGTACAACAGTGCTTTAAAACCTGCTTGCTCCTGTGTATCTTTTAGTGCTCTAATGCAGAGTGTCTTGAGTGTTTTGATGGCAAGAAAGAGGGATAAACATTTGACAACCAAGACAGCCCTTGCTGAAACTCGCCAGGCCAACATGTGCCTCTGCACTGCCAACAGAACGACCACCATGGAGCTGCACTCATGTTAAGAGAAAAAGAGATTTGTATCCTTCTGCTTAGTTTAAATATTTAAAAGCCTGGAGAAAATGGATTGAGAAGGTTGATTAGATCAGATGCTGCATGTTTGCCCATTACCCTGAGTACTCAACTGGCTACAGCTAAAGTCGGTATGTGACAGACATGCCCAGATAAGAGTAATCTGATTAAATTCAGTTATTATTCTTCATATGGGGTTATCAGGTGTGTCAGAATGTGTCACAGTTTTGAATGTGAAAAGCATTTCCTGATGTAGTATTTTCAAAGCAAAATAGGGAAGAAATGTGCAAAAATAGTGATACCCTTGGCTCAGTACCCACCCTTCCCAGGCATTCTGTACCAACAGGTTTAAACGCCAAGATACCAACACTAAATTTTCTGACTGAATGCAGAGGCTAACATTTTATAACGTATTTTATTCAAATAATATCCTAGTATAGATTTTAGTCTCCTTAGGAGCCTCTTGGATGCTGAAAAATTAAAGGAAGACAAAACAACTGTGCTTTGACTGATGTGGTTTTAGCCTGAAACACTCATTTCATCAGACTGCTGATTGCTGGGAATGCACAAGGCTGTAGTTTTCTGCAAACACAATCTAAAAATACAGACTATAGATGCACTTACCTGGAGAGGCCATGTAGCTTCCTGAGTTACTTCTTCAAAGGAAGCTGGGTTAAAAGAAAAGGCTTTTCTTCTTGCAGCAAATTAAAAAAAAAAGCGCACAGCATGCACCAAACTTCAGAGGGTGTCTGTGTGCTCGCTATCGGCTGGCAGAGCACGGGAGGAGCTCAGGGGCTGCGCTGGCTGAGCCGGGCCGCGGGGGGAGGATGCGGGGACCGGGAACACCCATCCGTGCCAGGAGACTGCACCCATGGAGAGAGGGAAAAGAGCTTAGCCAGTGTGGAGAGACAAAGCTGCAGCGTACCCACAGGCTAAGTGAACACATCAGACCTAAAATCTGCTTTATAATGTCTGTCTTGAGAATAGAGAGATTCTATGGTTTTTGTCCAGTGTTTGTGTTTCCACTTCTTCAGGCTGTCCAGTAAAGACAGAGGAGATAATGAAGTTGTGGATGGCCCATCCCTGGAAATGTGTAAAGCCAGGCTGGATGGAGCTCTGAGCCCTCTGGGCTAGGGAAAGGTGTGACTGTCCAAGTCAGGGGCTTTGGAACTAGATCATCTTTAAGGTCCTTCCAACCCAGGCCATTCTATAATTTCTCTACGGCTGATCCCAGTCAACATTTTTCATGCACAAAGCAGGAAAAGCTGCCTTGCATTTCCCACTGTATTCCATCCATGTAACATCAGCCAGAGGACGTCCTCCAAGGGATGTCAAGCCTACACCCAGTCCCAGAAAATCATCCTGTACATTCCCCCACCACCGAGCCCCCAACACTCACATCCACACAGGGTTCTGGTGATTCCTGCAAGGTGTTTGAACTGGATTTGGAGAACAGAAACAGTCTGGCAGTGCTTTGTCCTAGACCAAAACCTTGACATGTATAAATGCCCCTACTGCACTGGGAGGAAAAGATGAGAAGGAGGGAGAGCAGCCTTGACTTACCAGCTCATATTCCTGCCTTGAGTGCCCGAGTTGATGTGGAAATCATCAGGCAGGTGTGATCTGTGGGCAGCTGGGATGCATGGCTGCAAGAATGTCTGAGCCTATGCACAGAGCCCAGCAGAGCAGAGGGAGGTGCTGAGGACCATTTTCTGCAAGTTTTCCACTGGTTTGAATCTGTCTAAAGTGTGATTGAGCAGATTAAATTCCAGAGTTTACAGCTCAGGAAGATGCTGATGAAGATTCTCTGAAGGAAGAGTACAGAAAACCCGAACCAAAAACCCCCAAATTATATGGAAGCTGATTTTTATAGACTATAGTAGCAAATGCAAGAGCCTCAGATCTGCTTAGGGCTTTGGCAATGTGAAATTTCCAAGGAATTTATCATTGCCTGCTTGAGAACTCCCTGGGTGCAGTGGCAAGCACAGGCCAGCCCAGGAGCTAGACCCTGCTGTGCTCAACCTGGAAACAACCAGAGAAGCGACAGAGACAAAAATGTTGGTGGAGGAAAAATGAGTACTAAAAAATCCCTTTGGATTAGGAGGAAGTTTGATGTAACTGGAAATAAAAATTAAGAATGACCACAAGTTTTTGCTTCCTTTCTCCCTGTCAAGGATGGGCTTCTTTGGAGTAGAGGCTCTAATCCAGAGAGCAGACACAAAGCCTAAAAAAAGAAGAAAAAGTACAGGGAAAGCTCTGGTTAAATATAGTAAACCTATCTTTAATAATGACAGATGAAAATTCAAATGAGATGGCACTCATTTACCCCTAAGAATTAATAAAGACTTATTTTACCTCCCAGAAAATTACAAGGGGAAAAAACTCCCAGTAATTCTGCCAATACATAAAACAATTAAAATACATTAAGAAAAGTGCCTCAAACAGACAAAGCACACTAAAAAAAAAAATATGCTGAAAGAAGACATTTCAAACGTTTAAAAAGCATTTTTTGAGAAGTCCAAGTGCTTGATTTGCTGACCCAGAGGAGGAGTCAGGCAGAGCCTGTGCTGCGCTTTGCCGGCAGCAGGGGCCAGGCCGGGCTGGCCGCGCTGGGAGCTGCTGCCGCTGCTGCTGCCCTGCTCTGGCTGTGCCCCAGAGCGGCCCCGGCAGCACGGGCAGGCTCCCCGCCCTGCAGGAGCCAGGTTTCATTTTCCTGCCTCTCATGAAAGAAACATTTCCCTGAAATCGTTCTGCCCCAAACAACTAATTTTTCTGACATTATTTGCAAGATTGTAACAAAAAGAAATACAACTTGTCTTTAAGTACGTTTTGTGGTGGTTTTAGGGGTTTTTTTTCACAAATTTCCACATCTTTTACAATGTCCCCTTTTACCCCATTCCTACTGTTTTATTCCAAAGCAATAATTTTAGTAGATTATATCAGTAGATTTCTGAAGGATTTGCAAACAAGAGTCTTGCACTGGCATAAGTCCTTACAGGTAAAACCACATATTTAAAAATTTCTTTAATCTGAATTTTTGGTGTGCTTTTTTAAAAATAAATACTCATATAGTGGTCCAAATATGCTGCTGCCATGATTGAAAACATTCTCACTAAGACATCAGGTCCAGAAGACCTAATCATATTTATTCCAGCACAGTCATTCCTTGGTGCCCTTTAGATATTCATGGGAAGAATACTCAAGACATTAAGACAAGCATGTTGTCTTAATGTAGTAGCAGTACACAACTCTTTGTGTACTGCTACTTCTGACCATATTTCAGGGCCTTCAGGAAGCAGAGCAGCAGCACCCAAAGGAGAATTTCACTGAACTGGCTGCCTCTGCCCCTTGAAGAAGGCCCAGGGAAGGGATATCACTGCCTACACTGACTCTACCAGTCAGAGTCTCTGCACTAAAATAGAGCACACTGCCTTCCTCTGCACAAATATGCTGGGCATCTGAAACACATTCACAGTTATTAAAAAAAAAAGGAAAAAAAAAGAAAAAAAAAAGAAAAAAAAAAAGAAATTCAGTCTACATACACATATTTCTGCTACCTCTAAAAGACTCTTGCTCCATCCTATGGTGTAAAGCTGATAAAAATTGATGGCAAATCCTTAGAAGGCATAAGTTAGCGTGGATCCATCAAAGTCAATGAGCCTATCCAGACCAGGGCAAGCAGTGCTTGGCTGGAGGAGTTTATACATCTAAGACCTTCCTTTTTCCTTAATGAAAAATTGCATCTCCTCTATAACTACCACTTCCACAAAGGCCCAGAGATCCATCCCTGCTGAGCTGATGTCCAAGCACCACTGCAGATCATGGTTATTGCATAAATTACTGCAGCCTGTAGGAAACATATCCATGGACTAAGACATCCTTGTCCTCAGCACAGAAAAAGAGCACAGATTTTCCTCCAGAAAGCATGTGGTAATAGCCAACCACGTGGATCAAGGGAACAAAAAAGTCATATGGCTCAGCATAGCTGCCATTTCTCTGGAGCCTAATCAGTCTTCCATTTTCTACAGGCACCACAGCAGACTATGGCAACAAAAAACACCTTCACAAGAGGAAAACAGGAGACAGTAACAAATTTCAAAGTATTAGGAAAAGCTGTTTGATTTCTTGTCCTGCTCCCTGCTGTTCAGAAATCTGCTCCGTGAACCTGGTGTGAGGTATTTGTCCTTGTAGTCAGCGGGAGAAGATGGCACTCCTCTTTCCCCCCTGTACCAGTGTGGACTCCTCCAGGTAAGAAACTGCCTCTGCCCTTGTCCCCACAAGCTCAGGCAAGAGAGCTCAGCCCCTCCCCAGCTGCCCTTCCTGAGCTCCAGGCAGCCGGGGGCATCCTGTGCCATCCAGCAGCCGGCTGAGAGCAGCACGCAGGCATCAGGAAATGCACCTGAGCATCGCCAGGCAAAGCATGAGCTTCCCTGCTGCTGAGAGGGGTCATCACCAGTCATTGTTTGCATTCTAAATTTCCTTTCCAGGAAATATCAATTGTGACCAGCCCTAAAATGCATTGTTATTGCCATTTTTTAATAGAAAATATTATAGCCTTCTTTCTTGTCTTCCCTTTAGTACAGGGAGAAATGCTGAGCATGATCTTGACTATCAGACTGTGACCCTGTGCAATTACAAGCCCCAAGTCACATTATTTCACCCAGTATTGCTTTCTGCACTGGAAAGGGGAAAAAACAACAACAACAGCAACAACAAAAAACCCTAAACAATTTCTTAAATCAGCCAGCGCTTAGCAGGGCTCTCACCTTGAACTTTTGTTTGTGAGGCGTCTTGCTTCAGCTGGTGCCTCCAGGAGCTCCTCCCCTGCGAGGACCGTCTGCAATCCCGCTGGAATTCCGCAGGCAGGTCCCGGCGCCGGCAGCGCGGGGAGCGCAGTGCGGGGCCGCCTCCTGAGGTAGCACTGCTGCACAAGGTGTCTGCCGTGCACCAATTAACAGCTAAATGCAATCTTTAAAACAGCAACTCTGCAGCAAACTGATCTTTATTCTGCATTTAACTCCACTGGGAGAAATGGGATCAAAATAGCAACCTTAAAGTGATTCTGTGAGGGAATAAACCCTTTTTGTGTTTAGAGATTGCCCATGGTACTGAAACGTATCAAAGTTTTAATGCTATCCACAGCAAGTATTGATGTGGATCAGAAACTAAATACAGATGTCAGGAAAATACAACAACCCACTGGAAATTGATGAAGCAGCTTCCATCCCAAATCTTGACACAGGAAAAAAAGAAGGCTTTGGCATGAGGGGGTCTGTTTGGGGGGCTTTAGGGGTACAGGTGTGTTTGGGTTTTGGTTTTGCCAGGGTTTTTTTCAGAAGTAGATTTTTGTTGCACTGAGTTTTTAGGGTTTTTTAAATAATTTCTAAAATCTTGCTCTAATGAAAATACAGCCTTCAAGGGGCTCTGGGCATTGTCCCTAAGCTCCTGCATGTCCTGGTTTCCTACCAGTCCTCAAACAGCTGCATGAAGCAATTAGTCCAAAAAACTGAATCCATCCCCACACACAAATGTTTCAATTTTAATCACATTAAGCAGGTTTTAGAATAAAAGTAGATGAAGCATGGCCATCAGGGGACTGATTTATGTAAGCAGACCATGTGATTTAAGCAAAAAAATAAGACCAGGAAGGAGCAGCATAAAAGATGTGGATATTTCTCGTACCAAAACCTGTACCAAAACTCATCACTGGTCACGAAGAATTTTTCAAACTGTTCTCTCACTTCTGAGTGATTTTATAATACTAAAGTTCTAAATAATGAACTATAAGGACCCTATAATAACAAAGTTCTAAATAATGAACACTCTGGAAAAAAGATGGAACTAGCAAAACTATAAGCCAGCATTACCACGTGACTCTAGCTGGAGTGACTGTTTACAAGTTACACTGAGCAGCTTTGGATCCTGGGGATTCAAAGGTGAACGCATGAGGGGATCAGTCCTGGCACTCACATGAAGGCCACGTTCCAAGATTTTTTGGAAATCCAAGCTATTCCAAGATTATTTGTTGATCTTCTCCACATTTTCAGAAAGTCATCATCCAATATTCTGATTCTAAATTCAAACTAAATAAAACAATTTCTTTTACTTTTTGAGGGAAGGAAAAAAAGAGAAGTAGATAAGACATCCATAAGATTTAATGGCATAATGGTAACTCTATTAGGACAGCAAAATTAATTTCAGTTTCCCTGAGGTATCTTATTTTAATTAACAAATTCATGATCCTGCTCTATTAATTAGCATACTGAAAGAATAATAATTTTTAGATGAGCTTAGTTCTGATAAAGCTTTCCATCCCCTAAAAAAATAATAAAAGGAATTAAGAATCTCAATCCAATTTGTTTTCTACATTTAATATCAATGTTTTGAAATTCTACCCAATAGTACAGCACAACTATTAGTGTTTTCCTTTAATTTGAAAATGCTTTGGGTTTGCATTTACTTCATTTAAGACAATTTCCCTACTGAAAGGAGTGGTTGTGGTCTGTTTAGAAAAGTAATCCTTGCAGGATTCCAGGTAATTTTATTTTTCATATTATTTCCTACTGATAACAAATAGGGGAAACACATAGAATTTATTAAAATCCTTATCTACTGTGGATTTACATACAGTACTTTTACATGTATTAACAGTTATCCATTAGCATCCCAACTGAGTCAAATAAAATGCTAGGAACTTATCTGGGATGCCAGGCTATACAGTAAGTGTTTGGTGCCTCAGTTTGCCTGGACCATTGAGTGGTCACCGAGTAGCCACTTTACTACTGGTCCAATCACTCATTTTTATAGACATGTTCATGCATTAGTCTGCTTAAAGCAGATCTGGAAACCTGATTCTTTTTTCTCAGGTTTGTTTTATAGTCCTCTCTTCCTGTATCACAGGTTAATTACTAGCAAAGAAAAACAAAATACAACCAAAAACCACAACAAGTTTTTCCATTTGTATTTGATCCCAAAAGCAACAAATCTGTACTTTCGATTCCCACAAAGCACTTTGCAGATTTCCTGTTATACAAAGTAAAAGAGAAGGGGAAACTGTTAGCAAATCACCAATGGCTTAGGTAAGCAAAAAAAAAAGCTAAGGAGGAAACTTGTGCGTAGATGAAAATGTAGAGATACTCAGAACTTCAGAGCTGCTTGTCCTGCAAAGACAGGCTGCTTCTTTGACCTAACACCATCTGTAAAACAAATGAGAGCAAAAGTGAACACTAGGAGGTTGTGTGTGCACAATTTTTCTAATTAGGATGTCTTGACAGCATTGTGCTTACGTATTTCAAACTCCCAGGTTGAATATTTTCAATGCTTTACTGAAGTACAGAAGCCAAAACAATTACTGGGTAACAGAAAGACAATTACCAAGAATAGAGTTTGTGGAAAGAATTAAACAACTTAGAAATATGTGTTGCAATAGAAAAGCCATGTGAACTTCCCTAACATGTCTGCCAGCCCCACAGCTGCACAGTTCCTCTCTCCTCCAGCAATGGCAGAGAGGGGAACGGCAGGAGCTGCTCTATTCCCCTAACAAGATGCTCTGGTAGGAAGTTGGTCCTGCTGTCTCCCCATCTCAGCTCCCTTAGGACTGATCAGTTCTGTTGTATATCCCATGAGATCCCACAGTGACACCCTGGCGCTCCCCTGCCTCTGATGTACGCAGGAAAATGACAGATATTGTCTCAGATAGTGTCTCTAAAGACTTTAAGGCCATGGATAGTTCATTGTCAGAGACAACAACTTTTTGCAAGGCTGTCTAAATACTTCAGCTTAGTTTGCTTTATTTTTATCTCCTTTTCATCTCCATGTGGTCCATCAACATAGCCTAATTAGCATGTCCCTCTCATATCTTTGTTTTTCTTCAGGCACCTGATAGCAATTATTGTCTGTGTTTATTTCCTAATGTTTATGTCCCAGGTATGTTAAAGAAGGATGATTGTCAGCAAAATTATTAACATGCCTTATCACCACTTTATTATATGTCTTTTAGAAAGGCTTTGTAATATTTTTGGTAGTTTACTTAGAAAAATACAGAAGTTTAGAGGAACTTTCCCCTCCACACAAGAAAACAGAGCAATGCTTTCAGAGATTCATTGCTGTAAAGATTTATCTTCCCAGAAGAATCTGAATCATGGGACACTGAGACCACAGCACCAAGGAATATCCTTATTTCTATTTTATGTTTTTTAATTAGGGTTTCAACATCTCAGGATTGATTTTTTTGCTGTAGTGGGGATTGGCACAGATAGCTTTTTAAAAGTAATTTTTCATTAATAGGAGTACTAAATTAATTCTTAATAATAGACTAAATAACATCTTAATTAGCCTGTGCTTGCCAGCTCTCATACTTATTGTGTATCAGGTAATACAGAACCAGATGCAGAACTCCAGGTTCCAGATTTGTTCAAAAGAATGGGAAGTTAAAAGAAGAATCCTCCTCCTGCTAAACACACACACACCATTTTTATGTGGTAATGATACTATTTTACTCTAATACTTACACTTTGAATACAGTAGAAAGAAAAGGAGAGACTTAGCATGCCAAAACCAGAAAATGTATTAATTATAGCAGCAAGAAATGAGAATAATGAAATACTGGAGGAAATTCTACTCTTGTTTTTTCCAGCATAATAATTCTGGTGAGGTGGCATATATAAGCTCTATATATACATAAACACACAAACACATATGCATATACGTGTATATATGTGTATATATATATGTATGTGTGTGTATATATACACAGAACTATAGATTACATTTTATGGACTCCAGCATTTGGTTAATGATTACTAAATCTGGCATTTACAGAGACATTAGGGAAGATGGTATTTATTTGCAATTTTATTTCCCTTAGAGTGAAACATGGAATCCATACAGCTGTACAATGAAGATGATTAGAATTGCCAGAAATTAAGGCCTCCTGGGAAAAAAAAATATCAATAGCATAGTTTAACTACATGAACCATAATTGCATTATTAGCTCTGCTGTGCTCTACCACAGGAAAGCTAATGACATGATTCTGAAGAAGCTTTATAGATTATGGAAAACTATATAACCTCTTGCTCTCCCATTGACAACACAACTCATTTGAGATCCCTGTCATTAAGGGAAGGAAAATTTCTCATTTTTCACAAACCCTGTGAATATGTCTTTTTGTGGATTTTAAGCTTTAACCATATATATGCCCATGGACCAGTAGCTGAAATAACAAATAACCATTTGTACAACCTTAGCTGTGAAATATATTTTCAGTCCCAGTCCAACACATAAGTGACTGTTGCAGAACAAGTGAGGAAGAGGCATTCCCTGCTCCAGGTATGGACTTGTCGGCACCTGGATGGTAGAAAAAGGATTATTATAATAGTAATTACTATATTATATTATTGTATATTGTTATAATTACAACCATATTATCATAAACTGTCAGTGAAACTAAATGTCTGGGGTTTTTCGGAGTTCTAATTGTACTTACTGTTTAATCAGTCTGCCCACAGTTTAGTAGCAGGAGTCCATTTTAAAAGCAGAAGACCAAAGCAATTTTCATTACGTTCTGACAACATGCAACAGTTATTGCTGGTGAGTGACTTTGTCCCTGTATTTTGCCCTCCCTCCCAGCCCCCAGTTTGCAAAGACACAAATATACAATAACCATGACTTTCTCAGTAATTACTGAAATAGAAATGTGTAATTGAGGTTATTAAGTCTTGAAACACAAAATGACCCAAGGCACAATCTTCAAACGCTGGGCCTGGGAGATGTCTCCTCCACCACATAACACAAAGCCAACTTGCTCAAATGTTAAATTTGTACACATTTGCTGCAGGGCTCCTTGGAGACCTGCAACACCCCTCAGGGATTCTGTCTCACTTTACATAGGCACCGATGGGCACCTGTGGGTCTCCCCTGAGCTCTCCATCATGAAGGATCAGCTGTTTCTTTTGTCACTGGGAAGGCTTAAAAGTGAATTTGGGAGCTCTGTGGGAACTGAAAGAGAACCAGCCCTGGGGTGTTTCCCAATCCACAGCTCAAAGGTGGGCATAATTCGCATGCCGTGCAGGGCAGGGCAGGGCAGGGCAGGGCAGGGCAGGGCAGGGCAGCCAGAGGGCTTGAAGGGGCAGCTCTGCTCCTCTCCTGGCTCCGGGGTGCTGCTTCTGCACCAGGAGACCATAAAAGGGACCCAGGACACAAGAGGGAAGGCTTGCCTTCAAATTGGGTAGCAGGGTAAAAAACGAGCAGTAATTTATCAGCAAAACGTCCTGCCACTATTTATTTGCACACTATCTCCTGCACAATTCACTGCTGGGGCTACTCCCCACGCTGCAGACCTGCGGTGCCCAGGGCTGCTGGCCCTTCCTGACCCTCCAGCAGGGAGCTGCTGAGGACAGCCGTGCCCGGGGGCTGTGGGGCAGCCGTGCAGTCCCCGGGTGCCGGCGCTGTCCCCGTCCCCATCAGCGGGAGGATGTTGCCATCAAGCGGCCGCTCCCTCAATTACAGAGCGCTTCCCTCCGGGCAGCTCCCGGGATGATTTCCTGCCCTGAGCTGCCTGCTGGGTGACTGCAGTAGCTCAGCTGCTTCTACATTACTCAAAAACACTTTTGATTCCAATTGCTTTGACTCTCCAAAAAGGAGGAGGACATATAAAGTGTCTAAATTAACAGTATCTGACCTATTTTTTAATAAAATTCAAACAGGTATTTTTCCTTCTCTAGCTGAGGAGCATTACATATAATTCTGATTCTACTGAGGAGGTATGCAGGAAAGCATTGTCCTTAAAGCTGTTGCACATACTGCCTTACAAACCATAGGGGGCATTATGTTACCATGGTTTGTTCTTCTCATTTATCAATTTAAAATTATGTTCTGCTATTGTCATATTCATCCAGCTCTCAAAATCCCTGTCAGATACCAATGTAAGAAATAAACACAGAAAAACATGTTCTACATAGTCTGCTGTTTCAAAAGTCCTTTTCAGGACATTCAAGGCATGGGATATGTGCTTTTTTATCTGCAACTTCATTTAGATCCATTTACGTGTTCTGAAATGTGCAGATTAATCTGTATAGTGTCATAAATCTGTTACCGAGTGAATATACAAAGCAAGGGACTAACCTTCAGGAAGAGAAGAAAAAGGCCATTTAACAGTCCTGGGCTCTGCACAGCATGAAAGTGTTCCCTCATTGTTTACTTGAGAGGAAATGCAATTGCAGCTTGCACAAACTAACAAGTCTCTAAACAGTGGTTTCCACAAACGTTTCCCAGTCTGTGCTCCAGTGCAGCTCCCACAGCCAGTGCCAGGGGTCCACAGAGGGAGGGTTAAGTGCTCATGGCTACAGGTGCTCCCAAAACACAATTCATAACCTTTCCATGCTTTCTGCAGTAAGAAGGTTTGAGGATCCTGTAAACAGCAGAAAAATAGGTAATTTCAAAACTGGCTCATAATTTTTGCTTATAGGAATTACCTTTCAGGCAGCAAGAAGGAAGCCTTTAAAGCATCAAAGTCACTGTGATTTAGCCCAAATTTAGGTTAAAAAAAGCAGGCATTAATTAGCAGGCTTTGTGTTGAATCTAAACTTATTTTAAACTTTAGTCTGACAGGAAAAAGTTAATTGAAGAACAGATCCTCATCTTGTCTCCTTTATTAAGAAATTTAGGGAAAAAAAAGAAGGCAGATTTTGTAGATTTTTATAACAAACAATAAATATTTAGACCATTGCAGAACAAATACCAACCTCTCAGGGTGAGATTTGATACCCTCTATGGTATCAAGAGATCTGCCCAGTTCCTCATTCAAATAAAGGCTTGCCAAAACAAAAACCAGGGGAAATGGATAAAAGCTAAAGTATTAGATTGTAAAATGGCACTGAGGCTTGGGTTTTGCAAGAGAAAAAAATTGAAATATCAGCCATTATTAAGAATCTTTAGGAAATTCAGAAAATCACTGCTTATTATAGCCTGTGGTCCTGAGAAGAAGGATAATATAATGAGAAAGGCAGGAACATTTTGTGGTAAAATGTATTTTTCTGAATCACTTCTAGGAACAAACTAACAATTTGATTCTAAGGTGGTTCTCCAGGACTGAACTCTGTGTTTAATTTTGAAAGAGTAGGCTTTGCATCACACCATCCTGTTTCTCTCCTGTTCCTTTCAGTACAGAGATCCCTCAGATGCAGAAAGGATGCACTGATACTCCTTGGTCTCACATCACATCTCAGCCACTAAATGCTGGCCAAAGGCTTCTGCTGAGGAGAACAAAGCCAGCTGCACCTTTCTAACAGCAAACAGTGCCTGAAATCTCTAATAGAAGGAAGGTGTGGGTGCACACTGACAGCAGTCACCATGGGTTTGGATAGCTCACAACACAAACCAGTAATGCAGTGCTGAGCAAGCAGAACAGGCTCTAGGAGAGTGATAGTGCCAGCTCCAGGAGCATTGGGAAAGTGCTGCTTGTGCTGCACAGAGACACAAGTGATTGAACAAGGGGAGAGCCCAGTGCTCCAGGCACCTACAGAAACACTATCCAGAGAAAGAAAGGGAGATGGGGCCATCTGAGTTTATATGATTAGTGGAATACTTGCACAATTACAGAGAGCCTGTGACAGCTGCTTACGGTGTCTGTACCATGTGCTGCAGGGGGAGATTCATCTGTAGGTTTCCCATTCCTCTGAATGGAAAGCAGCAAGGGGTGGGCTCTTGGCATCCCATATAATGGCAGACACTTCAAGCAATTACCATGCCCCAGACCCTCATTTTAATTTTGGGGAAAGGATATGGACTCACCTAATGCCAGTTTTAGGGTTGTGTTCTTTATTTTCAGAGATGTCACAGGACAAATAGGAGGTGGTCAAGGAACACAAAGTTCCTAGGACTATTGGCTATACAGACCTTGCTTCTGGAATTTTCCTTTAAAACGTATTCCCTATTGAGTGTTTTTTACAGGAGATGGTAGGGAGAACTGTGCCATTTAAAATTCAGGACTCTAAAATACCAGCAAGTGCAAAGACAACTGTTGGTAGTTTGAAATAATAATACATGTCTACAAAAGCCTTCTTTGTTATTTTATTTATGCCTCAATTATATCACTTCTAAAAACAGAGTTTGGAAAGAAGGGCACAGCTCAGTGCATATCCTTTCACCTCCTTCATGCATATGAGTACACAAAATTCACCTCAGGGTCAGAAATCAAATGGTTATTATGGCTTCAGAAGGAACATCACACATGCCGTGCTCTGTGGTATCTCACAATACAGTCTCTTCATCTCCTCAGCTATCATCCACTCTTTATTAATAAGCAGTGAGCTCAAAACAGAACAAAGCTTTAATCCTATACTTCTTTTGAGCAGGATGGTGTGCTATCCTCACTTGTTACAGCCTTCTCTTAGTGGTATCCACATACCATATACTTACAGTCATATTTACTTTATTTTCGTTTCCATTTAAGAGTATATTTTTCACATTCTCCCCAGTGTATTTTAATCACTTGTTGGGCAATGCTATCACAGTCTGACTGCCTTGGCCTTACCATGCTTGGTGGGCTGCCAGAGCTTCCCACAATAACAAAAGTCAGTTGCAGCCATTCCTATTATTCTCACTGCCACTAGGAAAAGCTGGCAGACTCACTTTGTCACTTTTGCAGCTGTGTGGCATTTATGAGGTGTGTTTCATGTTTTCACAGCACTAACTTGCATAACAGAAAAGCACAAAACTATAATTTTAATTGGAGTGATCATAGGTATCATTCTTGCCACTGTATATTACATTAAGTTAATGAACTCTGGGAGATACACTTGAACACATCACCACCATCAGCCCAATTCATTACAAACCTTATGCTTCATTTACATGGCTTCCTGGGTTATTTTACTGGGGATGGGGAATATGCATTCTCTGTTAGCAGCTCAACTTTTTTTCTCCCACTCACAAATTACTTCTGACAGACAGTCTGAAGTGACAGGGGAACCAAAGAATCATAAAAAGAATATACAGTACCCTAAATCACTACTGTACATACAGGATTGGATGCTAAATACAAAGAAAGCATAAAATAAGGTTTTGAAAGCTGTTCCTTTTTTATGGGGGGCAGGGAGGGGAAGGTTTTTTTTGGTTTTGGGTTTTCTAATACTTTTACTTGTGTGTTTGTCATAGGAGACCAAGGCAGCTTCTCCTACCATTCAACAGGACTCTGCAATTGTGTTTCCAGCAGACTCCATACACAGGAGGGAGGGCTCCTACCTTGCAGCTTTTGGTTCTTGTTTCCCTGCCTCCTTTCTCCTTAAGGCTCAACTTGATTTAAAAAGAAAACAATCACAGCTGGTTTAGAGTTAAAATTATCTTGAAGGAAAATGGAGCGTCTCAAAAAGAAAAAAAGAAAAACCACAGAAAAGTCATGCTCCCTACAACTTTGTCTGAACAATCACTTCCATGAGTTGACTAAGGAACTCTCCCATCTCATTTCACTGTTGTTCCATATACAGGAAGCTATTTCTGAATGCAAACACACTCATGTATTTTTATTTACTGTACCTGAGACTGTTATTGCTTTAGAGCTTGGTGTAAAGCCAATCCAGGGACAGGAGCAATGCTTTCTCTACCTGCTGCATATCCTTGGAGTTGTCAACCTAGACAACTTTTTGTCATCTAGAAACTCTTTGCTCTTGCATAACTCATTTCTTTACTTCATGCATTTTTCTTTTTTTATGAAACCAGAAAACAGCAAAGATTTTGTAGCTTTCATAATTTTTACATATGCTTGCTAAAAGTAAGCATTTAAAAAAATACAACTTTGGAGTAACTCACAGCTCCAAGGACAAATTTTTTGAAAGAGCAGTTCCAGGGGGGCATGCATGAAGTATAAAACCCTCAAATTTCAAGGTCTCTTTCATCAGAAAGCCTGGCTCAAGCCCATGGTGTGACAGAATTAGCAGGTAGCCCATGCAGTACTCCTTAGTAAGTCTGTCTGGGAAGATGATGAGTAGATCATACAGATCCTGATGACAACATGCATCTATTAACTAGCTCACATGTTAACTAAAGCTGGCAACTGTAAATTAGCCAAAGAGTATTTTGTTCCCAAGACCAAGAATTTTCCTTCTAGTTTTGTCAACTTGGGCACTGTGTTCTGATTTACACATACCCATGTGATATCACTTTCTCCTCATTAGCCATTAATACATTAAAAATAGACAATTGTAATTAAGATCAAAATTCCCATTACAGTATGGATCACATGTCTCTGTTCTAAGGATGAACAAACTCCAAAACCCAGCAGCATTAAAAGACCTCAAGCTCTTATCACAACTCCCAAGCTATATGAAAGCTGAAAAATTTGTCATGGGAGAAAAATACATTCTGTGGTGGGAAGCAGTGCAGCCTGTAAGACTGCAATGTTGAGAGGATATATCTGTGCCCGTGCAGGAGGTATTCCCAGGCTGCAAGGACTGATGCCAGAGGGAAGTGCTGTACAGAACCCTGAGAAATGTGAATGAACACCAGAGACACTGGGACAATACCCAGCTGCTGTCAAGTGCTCTGTCATCCTGAAGGTGAATCAGGCAATCTCAAAGGGTGAGAATTTCAGCATATTTTGACTTCTGCTAATCTTACCAGCGAGGCAGCACCAACATTGAATTCTCAAAAATTCCTTATCCATCTCCCCACTCTTGCCCCCTTTGCAAGTTTTCCTCAATGAGAATGTGAGAATATTACTTGGTTGTAAGAGAGTGGGTGGATAAGAGTAAAAAAAATATTAAAATGGATGATGTGAATAATTAAAACCACTTTTCTATCTACTGAAGGAAGAGAAAGCACAAAGATGAAAGTGAGGTCGCTTGTTTTATGAGTCGCCTGGCCTATCAATACCATCCGTCAGCAGCAACTGTATAAACACATCCCCTCAGCAAAGCCTTTGTAGAGCCACCTGCACCCTGATCCAGAATGAACCTCAGTGACACTTTAAACATTCTCACGAGAAGTTTTCTTCATTCACTGAGTACAACATACTGCATGGCTGAGCAAATTACTGGAACATATGCAGTGGTAGTTTAGGATTTTCAAGCAGGGATTTGAGTTGTTGGGAGTTTTTCTAACCAGTGCTGCTTTTTAACATTTGAAACCCCATGTCCCAAACAGATTTGACAAAACTTTTGCACACTTTGCAGCTTGATTCACAGCTGCCAAATTCCCCAACCACTGTAAATCGGTTTAGCAGCACTGAACTCAATGGAGAGAGATGAATTCAATCTAGCTGAGGATTTAGCTATTGCATTTTAAAGGGAAAAAAAAAATACATCACGAGCAGTTATTTATTATTGGGCTATCAGGTTTATTTGGTTTTTGCAATGTTTGACAGAATCATAGGAGTGAATTGTCACTGCAGTAAGCAGGGGGTTATACATACAATTCTCATTAACAGTAGTATTTTTCTGGGGATTTTGCAATGCCAATGCCACCTAATCAGTCCTAGCTTTCATGCTTCTGCATGCACAAGGCAGAAGGAATAGGACTAAAGGAAGGTGAAGTGAAATTACTATGCCAAAAAATATCCCATCCTGATTTCATCACTGAACTTCACAATCCCCAAGCAATGTGAACCATGTTACTTAACAACATTTTACACTGAATTCAAGGCAGTCATTACCTTAACCAGTCTGCTCTCAATCTCCAGGTTTACTCAATGGAATGTTTTCTTGATACAGACTTTAGTATAAAAGGTCTATTTTGAAATTCTATTAGAAAGTCCATCTTTATATTAAACTTCTGCCAAAAGAAATTTTTTATACTATTTACTCTTCTGTTTAGGCCTGAAATCAGCAGGTGTTTTTCGATTTCTTCAATGATCAAAAAACAATGACCCATAACTGCTTCAGTGCATGCAAATAAAAGGGGAAAATCACATTGCTTCAGTGTCCTCCTCATATTTTTTTCAGGGTTCTACTTAATTTTGTTGCTCCATTCTTAAATTGTGTAGTGGTTGTCTAGAATCAGGGTAATTCAGTGTGCAGAGGAAGAACAGAAATGAGAGCTGTGGCAGAAGTGATGTAAGAAGTATTTCCTGCTAGCATTACCACCTTCTTTGACCAGCCATACACATGGATAGTGGTGTTGTGGATTCACGAACACTTAACTTTTTCTTCTTACACAATATTGGCAAAGTCCTCACCTAAACTTTCCAATCAATTGATTCTCAGGTACTAAACAGCATTGCCATTGATAGATCTTCAAAGGAGGTGACATTACAATACCAACAGAGACACTGGGACATAGAGGGGACAGAAACCCAAGAAGAGAACACTGGCAGATCTACCAAGCTTTAATGTGAAACTTCCAATATTTCTTTATCTCAGTCATGAGACAGCATTCACTAGTCAGTTCTCTCTTTGTCATCAAGACTAGGAGAAGGAAAAAAAACAAGCAGAACCAAACTGCAAAAACAGTAAAACAGAATCAGTTTTGGCAAAGGAAAAGGGAAAATTTCTTCACCTGCCCTGAAAATGTAGTAAGCAATGAAGTATAGCATCAAAGTTCTGTAAATGAGCCCTGTTAGTATGATAGAAACTGCTGTACTTTCAAAAAGCAGACAAAATATTTGATAAGACATCTTTGGCTTTCTAAAAAAAGTGTAGTTTCACTGAAATTGAAACATTTCAAACAAAAGCTTACACAAAGCATTATGCAGTACATCCCATAGGAATACATATATTTCCATAGGAAATATTAAAGGAGTAAAGGGGATTGAAGCATAAAGAGCATGACAGAAAATTTGTTTTTCCAGTAAAAGCCAAAGGAGTTCGTTGCCAATACAGTGAGATTATGAAGCTCCAGTGACTAGTTAGGCAACCCTATGTGCCTCGCCTACATAAAACTTTTAATGCAGTAACCACCTAATAATTCATTGCTAGATGTGTCAAAAAACAAACAAACAGACCCAAACCCAAACACGCCTATAGGCAGAATATGTTAAGTCTCCTCATAAATCAGTAATTATCTTTCTCAGTACTCTTCCCAGAACAGAAAAGCATTACTGGAAGCAGTGGTTAAGCAAATACCTCACATTCTAGCCTCGTTCTGACCTTAACTAAAGTATAATACAGCATAACAGGTTTTTGTTGGGTTTTTTTGTTTTTAGATCTTTTGATTGCAAAAATATTGTGAAAATGGCTTATTCAAGTTTAGAACAGCTTGTATTTTAGCTTGGAGTCTGAGCAGTGGGCATCCCTTGATCCAGGCTGAGTGCTCACCTGTGCTGAGCAGCACACATGGAGAGCCTGGACTGTTCTGCTCTGGGCTTCAGTGGCAGAAACAGCACTGCCTCCATAAGGATATTTTCCTGCAAAACCGATTCTTAAGTTCTCACTGCAGACCTGAGGAGTGCTCAAAATATTACGTTATTCTAATGAAATAAAATAAGCATCAGGAAAAAGCACTGAAATATATTTTTAAACCGGAATGAATTCAAAGGTGCTGCTGTCAAGATCATATACCACACAATACAGAAATGTGTCTTAACTGATCACATCCCACTGTAGTATAAAATAATTTTGAAGAGGCACCTTTTTCTGTCACCTTGTCTGACAAGCTTTATGTATTTTATTTGTATGCAAGTGAATGGCAGTTTATTGTGTCCCAGGGGATGAAGTATTAATGATCATTTGCTCCCTGCTGTGCGGCCTGTCATAATTTTGAAGAAAGACTGACAGAAGTAACAACCAATCAGTCTGGTAATACTCACCTGACAGTGGCCACTAAGCCCCTTTTAACCAAGGTCCTTTGCCAAATCCTTAGGTAATTTTCATTTTTAAATCACAATTTTTGATAGCATCTGCCAATTGCTAGATAGAAGAGGACTAAACAAACTGTATATTTCTTTTGTGCAGCTGTCAGACTTCTATCTCAGCAGGTGTTTTCTGGAAAAAAAGACTTCCAATCTGAAAGCCCATTTTGGTCAGCAAGAATCAATCTCTAAAACATTTGGCAATTTGTTATATCAATATCTTAGCATGGTGAATTCCTTGCAGCATGTAAGAATTAAATCCAGTTCTGACAAATAAATAGAAAGCAGATTTTTTTTTTTAAATGATAGTACAAAGTCAAGTGTCAAAAAATCCCACAGATTTGTACAATGTGTTGTCATTCATTTCTCTCTTTGCAATACTGCCTGCTTCATTTTACCTTGAGGCTTGTGGAAAAACCCAGATAAAGACAGTTGTTGCCAACTCTGACATGGAAATAACCCTACATTTTATTAATCATTTTATATCCTACAGCCTCACGGTAGATGCACTCTGAGCTATTAAAAAAAGTTTCAAGGAAATTATTTCTGAGTGTTTGCCGAGCACAAGGAACAGTTGATTATGGAGAAGATTGGCAGATGTTGGTATCGGCAGGCAGTTGCCATGTCCCCTGCAAAAAGAGCTGTGCTGCTTTCCCAGCAACTTCATTTTATTCCTATTCACACTGAAACAATATGGAGTCCTGATACCCCTGCAATCTGTCTGAACGCTAAATACTGATATAACTGAGCTTGGTGAAGAACTGATAGTGGGGAGGAGGGAAATTTAAAAAAAAAATAAAAATAATAATAATTAAAAAAAAATATATATATGTATCAGTGACAGGTGCACATCAGCTTGAGGCAAACCCTGCCTCCTGGGTGACAGATAGGTTGTGACAAGGTGTGACACGGCTGAGGGACCCTACCTGGAGGAAGCAGCATCGCCTGCTCCCTTTCCAGGGCGTGCTTCTGAGACCTAATGACAGCCAGTATCACTCAGGTGTTGCAGCAATAACATTTTGATGGAAATTAAATAGATACATTGCATCAAAGGCATTTGTATAAATGGCATAAGAAAGGGAAAGAGACTTGTTTGCTGCCTGCTGTTCTTTATATGCAAATCTTAATATATTACACGGCAACATACTTGCCTTCCATAGCCACATAAATGTTTTACTGTTTTATGAGATGTTTGCAATAAATGTGATTGATGATGATTTTTTTTTTCATAATTGCCTATTAGAAATACACTATTTTGGTGACAAATCCTTAAGGGATATCTCAGTTTCGAAACTGAAGAGAATGAGAAGTACCTGTGCTAGGAATGGGGTGGTGCTGCTAACAAATGTCAAAAGGCACATTCAATCTGCTGGTTAATTTTACTCATACATTTCTTTAAGCTTGTTAGCATCCTTTCCAGGTTTACTGAGTTTTGCATTTCAATCAGATACAAAGATGTATAAAAATACTGCTACTGTACCTTAGGGCAGGCAAATAGCTTTAAGCTACACACACAAATAGTCACAAGGGTGAATAGCTATAATTATATTGGAGTGTATCCAAGAAACCAGCTATTCTGTTTATACTTCTTGCCTCTTTGAATTTATGTGCACTTCAAGCAAACATACTGTAAACTGATTTTAATACTAAAAATGTTGACCTTAGTATTACAGCTCCCTGACTATTTTTCATAAGACTGCTGTTGTGCTGGAAAAGATGTAAATGTCTGGATAAAAATTTATTGCAGGAAACCTGGACCATTTGTAAAATAATCTTGGATATCACTAATAGTCACTTTAAATGCAGGAATGTTAAAGATCTTTGCCCTACAGATTTAAAGCCAAATCCTGTCCTGAGCAATTCTGAAATTGATCGAGGTGCAAAAACAGAAAGAAACCAACTCTATTATGCTGATGTACAGAGGCATTTTGAAACCCTGGGTATCTGTAGGTTTCTTCCAGCACAAGCCACATCAGAGCATGGAGACAGCTGCACGAATGCTCTAAAGGTCATACATGGATTTGCACTCATTAGTGGCCCTTGTAATTTATTTGTCAGAGGTTTGGCTTCATTGTTTACATTAGACCTCTCCACATATATTAAGGAAGTGGCAGGAAAGCAGGACTATAGTTGTTGGCATGAAGAATATGAATTATCTTCCCAGAGTATATGCAACTATATCCCTCTTATCCATATCCTGTCCACATAAAATCAAAGTAGCAGCATAGAGGAGCTTATGTTTGTGTGGTGCTGCTGAACCCGCTCCCACTCACACCTTTGCTTTGGCTTTTGTGGGGACTTAAGGCTTTGATTTTTTGCAGCATTAAGACATGAACAATGAGAACTCTTCTTTGTACCACTTTGAGTTGTAGCAAAATAGCCAGGGATACACTATTGCTGATGAGAGTGCATCCTCCACTCATTAGCAGTGCCCACCAAATATCAGTAACATATCTAGGAAATCAATTGGAGAATATAATACTCAAGTATGTGATGCAGTATGTGATTATGCAAATAATCACTTAGGACAGAAAAATCTTCTGCAACATTAACTGACAAGAAATTAATTTGTTATCATTTATCAAGCTTTTCAAATACATACATGGTACAATGGACTTTTTTGAGTTAAATTATAGGAAACAGAAATAGCAATTATAAGCTAATAAATTAATGGAACCAAATCCAGGACTTTCGCATCTGTGAATTATTAGTCCCAGATTTCCACAACAATACATTTTTTTCTTCTAGGTTAATTGAATTAAGAGGAAATTTGTCCAATTTTTTGCCAAATAAATTAGATTTAATATATTAACTTGGGAAGACATCAGAGGAAATTTACTGGGTTCATTAGGCTTAGGAAATTAAGTTACAGAAAATTGTGCTTCCTTGTAATGGATTTAAGCAGTAATATTTAGCAGTCTGCCAAAGATACACATTTCTCATACAAAATAGATATCTTATAATCTGAAAGAGCCACTACTTCACAGCACCTGCAGTCGTGATTTGTAAAGGAAAGACTATTCCTGCTTCTAAAACATCTAGAGAACTCTACAGAGTGGCAGACACCATTAATTACAACCACAAAAATTAACCACTTGCCCATTATTAGGGGTAATGGCAAGGGTTACTCTGAATAACCAAGAAACTTGGGTAACCTGCTGAAGACATCCCAGCCAGACCCTGCCCCTGCTCAGCTGTGCTCCCTGCCCTCAGCACCACCCAGGGAGGGCTGGGAGCTCCCAGTGCAGTGCCCAGCCCAGCCTCTGCGTGGCTTTGGATTCACAGGAAGATTAATCCACAGCCCAGACAAAACTCCCATGATAACAGTATGTTCTGAAGTACAGAGGTGCAAATTCATGCCTTGGGAGGCTTGATATATATTCTGGTGGGCTGCAGGTGTGCCCAGGAAAAGCAGGGTAACACACACAACACTTTACAGAAGTGCTCCTCCAGCACTACCCTGAAGCATTTTCCAGTAACAGGTTAAAGGAGGTGTTCATAACTCCACGCAGAGAGAAGCAGTCCAGGCAGAACAGTGTTGCAGAAATTCCTTTGTGAATACATTATCTCCTATTGAAAAATAACCATGTCAAAGAAATGAGAACAGGTAGGAAATAATCTTCCTGTCCTGTAAGGCTGTAGAGGCCAAACCCTTTTCTAAATGAGCCGAAGGAGGAACCCCTTCCCTCCTGTGGTTGTATCCAGGGCTGTGACAGCCCAGAGCTATTCCTAATCTGGATCAGGCCAAGGAGTTCAGTATCCTATGTGTTACAGCCATTTCTGACAGCTCAGAGGGTACAACAGGAGAGACATTAAAAACTCTCAATCTAATACCCAGCCTGAATAGGAAGAGAAGAATTTAGGATGCTGAGTTCTCCTCTGAGCAGGATGACACAACCACCTGGGTTGTGACCTTTTAGGAGAGCACTGCCAAGTCTCATTAAATTCCATCCTAGAGGTACAAAGATTTTCCAAAAAGTATTGGCACAACTATACCATGTTCCTACGAATGCTTGATGTTCGAAAAGTTACCTATGGCATGAAATTTTAAAAAGGATCAAAAATTCTGAAATAGAACTGCCTTCCACATGAAACAGAAACTAAAAAGGTTTGTCATTATCACCCTTAATTCTAACAGAGAAGATATTGCTCAATGTGAGGTCCTTCCTCCAAAGCAACCTGTTCTGTCCACATAAAGATTGATCTGAATCAGAGAATAAAATGGCAGCTTCCTCGTGGTATCACATGCGTAGTTAAAACTCATATGAAGTGTAGTCTAGTCTGCAGCTAAATTTGGACAAATACCACAAATTAAAAACTTCTATTGGCAAAAAAGGTGGCCACAGTACCAAGGGTTACAACAGTAGTTTCCTAATCTAAACACTTCCATAAATTGGGATCACAGAGTCACTAAAAATCTATCTAAAAAGAGCACCACAGACTCCACAGAAAATCCCCAATGCTGCTGCCTGAATTCACCCGCCCAAGTTCAGTATCCAGTGTTGGTTCCAAAGCACAGAAAGGCACAACATTTTCAGAGGGAAAAATAAAACCAACTCCCAGTAATTTAGGGGTCTTACAACAGACCCTCTCTATGGCCCTTGCCTAACTGATAGCAAGGCTGCTCTGGAGCACTATTTCAGAGACTGGCAGCAAAAAGGAATGGAGCAAGACGGACTTGCACCCCTGCACTTGGGTCAGTGTTTGTGGGCAAACATCCCTTTCTTCCAGGGTTGTATCAAGTAAAGTAACTGGAGTTGTTGCTACCTCCCTTCTTTTGCTTTCCTTTCTTCACACAAATTGTCTTTTGCATCTTATTGCTCTCCCAGTTAGCAAGAAGATAATTTGATTTGCAGAAGAACGCACAGAGGACTCCTTAAGTGGCTTATTCCAAACTACTGGCACTAACAAAATAACACTTCCATGGGCAACCTCAGCTCCCAGGAGGGTTTGTGTGATCTTGCAACTATCAAGGAAATAGCACTTCATCAGAGGTGCATAAGATGGCATTTAAAGAAGTGAATTGAGCCATGGCCTTAAAATTATTTATTTGGTAGTAATAACAATAATTTGATGACTGAGACATTCTGGTATATAATACTGGTGTATCTAACTGCTAAACAACAGAGCAGCAGAAATGTCCTTTGGGAGGACTCCTTTTTCCCTGTCTCCCTCAGGAGTATTTCTAAATATTATGTTTGTATTTTCATCCTATTTTCATCACTGCCATTAGCATAGGCTGCTGGATGTAACCTCTGAAATATTCGATGATATCTAGAAGTGTCTGCTTAAGGAGATGGACAAAAATGGGGTGGGAATTAATGGGTGGGAATTTATGGCTTGCTTTCAAATTCTGGCATTGAGAACTAATGCTTAAGAAGAATAAAATGAGAGGCAACAAAGGTAGTACATTATCCCTTGTGGTTGTAGGCTCAACTCTGTCATATTCCACAGATGTGCTTTATTTTTAAATTATAGTAGATTAATTGTATGGCTAAAATGCACAGGATTGGAAATATTTTTACATTTAAAACTACTTCACCCAGCAAATAAAAAAATAGTTTAGATTGATAAGTGTGAAAAAGCAAGTGTAACAAAGGAATGGGATTTTCTCGGAAGACAGTCAGCTAAGTAGAAGTGAAGGCCAAATTCTGATGTGAAGCTCTGCAATCCTCTTCTTCTGTTATATTTATCTAAATAGGTTCAAAAGAGTCAAGATAACAAAAGCAGCTTAGCAACCAGGACTATCCTACTAGGATATCCTAGGATATTTGACCATCCTAGGTAAGGATGCTGCAAATTTCCTCCACTTCTTGTCCTGTGTCTAATGATTCCCTTCCCCACTTTAAAAGGACACAGGTCTAAAAAAGTATCTGTACCATGAATAAGCACCAAGAGGGTTTGTAGGGTTCCTTAGTGTTTGTGCTCAGATATCAAGTAACTGGCAAAGAGCAGCCCAAACAAGGAAGAGAAAGAAAACCAACATGAGGTGGCATTTTATAATGGAGCTGTATTTTGGAACTAGGCAGGTACAAACTGTTAAACTGGAAGACTGCTCAACTAAATTGTGATGTGCATTGAACTGTCTCTTTGAAGAATATTTCCTGTCCCATCTACCACAGAGGGAACGGGTCCCTTCCTGCTTCTCTGATCCCAGCTGAGAGACAAAGTTTTGTACCTTGCTTAAGATACCCAGTAAAAAACTCTTATTTTTTCAGCTAAAAACTCAAAAGAAGGTGCATGCTTACTAGTGCCAGTTGCACTGCTGAACCTTGTGAAAGGCTTGCTTGAAACTACTTCAAACATCAACTTCAGCCCATATAAAATATCAGCTCTTCAGCATTTACTCCTAAAGCTTGTACAGCTGGGACTTTGACTTTAGTGGAGCAGATGGTGTACATGGCTTAGCATATATTTCCAGGATCCAGGAAAATGAAAAGCACACATATGATAATATGAACTTCTTTATTATTATTCCTTGCAGCATCAATAGTTGGTTAGGGAGGAAAAGGAGACCTAAAGATTTAAATTTTCTAAACGTTTTAGGGGTGTCCTATACTGCAGACTATAAAACCATTCTTCACATTGGATGAATACACTTAAAAGTGACCATCTGGAAATTATCAAAATTCACAGGAACTAGAAAATATATACACAGTGTGGTTTCATTATTCCCCACACTCCCACATTAACTCCCATATTTAAGAAGACAGAACAGCTCATTTATTTATTTTTAAAATTCTTGAGCAGATTAAACTCTTAGAGAGGATGACTAGAAGAAGAATATAGTGAACCAAACCGGACAATTGGGCTTTTCTACTCTTGGCCATCTCCTCCCCCTTCCAGTACCATGCCCCTATTACGCAACAAATGCCACTGGACAGGCTCTCCCCCAAATGCCACTGTCCCCATGCACTGGGTACAGGCTCTCTCACAAGACTGTCACCCCTGGTGAGCTCAGTCTGACACTTTGCCCATGCAAATCTGTGGCCTAATGAAGGCTCTGCTTTTTCTCCCTCTAATTATCACATCTTTATTGACATGCAATGGGAGGCATAACTCAACCTCTCCACTCCAGCGCTCTCCTAAAGCTTTTTTCTTTCTTCTGAGGTTTACAAAATGCCTGGTACTATTGCAAAACATCAGCTAAGCCAGTGAAAAGTATAATTTCAGTTTGGGGCTGTCTTTTACTGGAATAAAAAAAAAGACCAACAGTTTTCATACAATTGCTTTAGGCCTGTGGGGATTGATTCATTAAAAAATAACTTTGTGGCTTCCATGGTTTGATGCCAGTAGAATCATTAAAATAATGTGTCTTATATTTCTTAATATGAGAATTCTCATTAACATGATACATCCACTATTACCATATTCATCTCAAATTCAGTGCCAACAATTTCCAGAGTGACTTCCCATATAAAAAGGTTGATTGGAGAACTAATAATTGAAACAGACATTAACGAAGACAGTTTGATTATTAATAACCAACCTGGGCACCTTCCTATGATAGTTTAAGCATGAATTGATTTTCTACCTGTAACATCTATTTTTCTCTGAAACTTTGAAAATAAATCAAAAAAAGCCAAAACAGTTTCTGTAGGTCAAAGTGTATGAAAAAAAAGTTTTTTCCTACTTTTATTTTACTCTTTAAAGGAAGACTGAGTATTTCAGGTAGTGTACACAGAGTAGCTTTGCTCAAGATGCTATCTCAAGGTTCTGTAAATTTTTAACAGTGCCCTTTATAAATGTTTCAGGGCTATAGAAATGAGACAGGCCTATAAGAAGTTTAATGGGTCCCTGTTTAGCCATTTGTAATGGGGATTTAACTGCTTTGTTTGTGAGCTTCAGCCAAGAAAACAGATTACCTTCATCAAGTACTAATACTCCAGAGTCAATCTAAACTCTGCTCAGCTATGGAAAGGTATCATGGGATGTCAATAAGTATTATAAACACTAATCCAGCAAACCTGTCAACTGCTTTATAAAAAAATTATATCTAAATTCAAGCTCCAAGTTCAATACTGCTCTTCCATGTCCAAAGCCTTTAAAAAAATTTTGATGGATCATCAGGGGCACATTTCAAAACATTTCAGTCATAATTGAAACCCTTGCAGGCAAAGTGATGTTCTCTCAGCACTAGCAAGATAAAGACATGCATTAAAGATTAACTAAAATAACAATTTTAAGGCCTCAGAAATGACATTGTATCCACCAGCTCCATCAGAACAACTTCCTCCCCATGTCTGTTGTGTCCAGCTCACAGGAATGAAGCTGTTGCCAGCAGAGTGTAGAACCAGTGCTCAGCCCAGCAGAGCAGCCATGGGCAAGTCCATCCAGGATTTACTGACATCACTCCCTGCGAGTCCCTTGACTTTGCTACTGACAAATCTTAGACACGATACATGGCAGTCAAGAACAAAAGTCTGCCTCAGCCTCCTCTCCAGATATACTTGCACAAGGGCAAAGGCAGAGCTGGCTGCAAGGAAAGGTGGTGCAGGATGCACTCAGAACTCCAGAGGGGAGAGAGGCACAGAAACCCAGGAGCAGCACGAGCCAAGCCAATGCTATTCACAGGACTCTTCCAGCAGCTATCACGTCACCCCTGCTTTTGCCTCGTGGACTATGAATTCCCATTTCTCCTTCAAAAGTTGTTTTTCCTTAAACCAAGCAGAGGAATGGTTCATAGCCAGCAATATTCTCTTTTACTAGCACAGCTAATCCATTTGGGATGAGAGGAGCTCTGAGCAGGGTAACAAGCTGCTGCAGCCCCTGTGCCAGCCAGGCCTGCCCCTGGCAGGAGGCAGCATGGGCAGCCCACGGCTGAGGTGCTGCTGGGGCACAGGCACAGCCTGTTGAGGAGCTGAGCTACCTGATCCAGCAAACGCTTGAGGGTCTGCTCAGCTAACCCTGTTTTCTCATTGAATTCAGACAGCAAATGTCTCTTAGCAGTCTTTTAGACCAGGGACAACACCGCTGTGCTTTGCAGTGGTGCTGGTGCCAGATTCAGCCCAGCCAAAGAAATTCTGCAATGCTGCTGACATATAAGCAGAAATTTCCTTTCTTCAGAGCTTTCAATCTGGTACCTTTTATGACCATTAAAAAAAAAAAAAAAAGAAAAAAAAGAAAAAAAAAGAAAATAAAAAAAAATAAAAATTAGGTAAGTAATATCTTACAGGTTTTATCCTTCAGTTCCAACTCTTTGCCAAGAACAATTATTTACTAAATATTTGTACTGGCAATGTCATTTTCCTAAAACTAGCTCTTTTCTCAAAAAATTTGGGAAGCTATAGCGGGCTGCTGCAATGTAACTATCGTACTTACTACATGTTGTGTGCTTGGTAGTAAATATTCCTATGAAGAGGAATGTTTAGTGAAGGAAAAATCATAAGAGTTATATATGATTGGCATATGGAAAATATAAACAGAACACTATTTGCATAAGAGTACATTAGGAGAATTTCTTTTATGTTTATTCAACAAATGTTTCCTAAAAGGTTTTCCTCCAAACCAAGCAATTTAATTTTCTTTTTAATGTTATTCTCAGTGGTTATAAACTTAATTAGCTTCTTAAGCTTCACATTTATTTGCATTTGAGATAAATGTAATCTCTTCTTGGTATAACTTTTTGAAATCAAAATATGGACTAAAAAGGTGCAAGTTTGATTAGTGGAACAGATACTGTAGCAAGTAATCATAGCAATGAGATGTTAATTGGTGTCTGGGTGGTTCTATTCATAGCAACAATAGGCCATAATAACACCCGGTGTCCTCTACTGTTCAACAGTATTTTGCCTTCTCATTTATCATACTGACAATTATATTGTTCTCGAATTTCCTGCCTGTCTTAACAACAGAAAGGTATATAAAATGAGTCAGGCATCTGTGATTTTTCTGAGGCAGATGAAATCAGAAGGAATGCGTTGTAGTTTAAATCCTCTTTCTTTCCGGAAGTTAGCAGCCTGGAACAAGTTTAATATTTTTTCCCACAAATAAATTTTAAAAGAATTCTTTTAAAACTTTATTTAGGTTGGGGTTTTGCCTCTCCTGAAAGTTGTGTTCCATTATAATTGTGCTCTGTATATCCTCTAACAGACCCAGGGATTGCAGTGGTAATTCACCCAAGAGAAAAGGGATCAGGATGTGTCCCAGGGATAGTCCTACACCCTTTCAAAATAAAAACAGCAAACGACAACATTTAGGGCCTGACACAAAATCTTCATCCACCAGCCTAACTGCTACTACTTTTGTTTCTCTCTGGCTGTATTTTCCCAGCACATTTTCTTTATTTGAGCAGAAAGATGTTCACTGTTGAATTTCTCTGGTTAGAAACTCAACTAATAGACTCCTAAATTTAGTTGATTTTCAATTAGATGTCAAACCATCATTCATGCCTTAAAGCTAAAGCTAGGTAGAACAGGTATCCATGCTTGACTTCTGCTCAGTTCTGTGGGTCCAACAGCATCATTCATTCCCAGTGGTCCCAGCAGCACAGAAGGAAACATTTGTCCATGGGTTCATGTGAGCAGACAGGTCAAATCATAGACAGGGCTCTGAGAGGGGCAGCAAGGGCAGGATGGAGAAATCCAAGAGCCCAGGAAAGGAGCACCCATGCTGCAGTTGCTCCTTCATTAATATTATATACTTTGAATTTTCACTCATTATTTTAAACTGAATGTTAATTCTTTCTTTCTTTTCCTCCACTCCTATCTGCAGAATTTCCAATTATGTGGTCAAATTTATGTTCAATTACTTTAATTCCTAGATCCTCTTGCCTGATTTTTGAACTATTTATCCAAAAAATGCAGATTTCTTCATTTAGGTAACTTCATTTCATTGACAGTTCTATTTTTCTCTTCCTAGCATAGATCTGGGATTCACATTAGCTTACCTTCCTTGCCACTTTCTGCTAATAGCATTTCCCTCACTAAGCCACCCATACCTCTGGGTCAGGAACCTTTTCCACTTCCCCTCAGAATTTTGCTATTTAATTCATCTGAACATCTGCTAATTTTGAGTGTTACCTTATAGATAGCAACAGTCATGGGAAAAACCAGCAAGTTCCTGAAATCAAAAAAAATACACATTCAGGAGAGAAAAAGTACAGCCTTGCAGCTTATTTCAATTTTATGGAACGAAAGTCAACTTCAGATTTAAGAAAAGAATAACCCACTTTATGCTCTAACATCCGTAGTGTTTTCTTAAGACATGCAGACCATGAAATTATACTATGGGCTATGTTAGGGACTCAGTGATGAAACCACAAGTTCCTTCTTCTTTTTAATGGGGCACATCATTTTGCTGGATTTAAATGTCTACTCGACAAAGATTCCTAAACCCCAAATTATGTTCCAATTATAATGAAGTTCTGCTTTCATTCCATGCACAGTAAGGTACATCCAAGGCATTAACTGGCCCGTTAGACAATGTACCTTATTTGACTGCCAGAAAGGGAAAATTAAATGGTAATGGAAAAAAAGTAGGAGATGACAGACTTTATCTCAAAAAGTTTTGAGTTGATGAAGTCTGTTTATCAAGAATTCTGTTAGTTGCCCTTCCAGTTTACTACATGGCCACACTTCACAAACTCTTCGAAGTACTTTCCTTAATAAAAAAAATCACCCTAGGAAGATAAATGAGAGTTCCTGCACAGAAACCCAGGGGTAAGACACCAAAGTTTTATCAGAAAAGCAACCTTCAATGCTGCTGGAAGTATCAAGCTCAGAGACTGTTCCTCTCTTTCACACTTTTTCTCTTCAGTTAAAAAAAATAATGGTGGGGGATAAACAGGTTTTAGATATTTTTGTCCAATTTGTATATCAAGGATCCGTACTCTTCCCATAGCTCAGCTCTAACATATTCCAAGCCCAGTGTCCCCCAGAACATATAAACCCCTTAATCTCCTAAAATAAAAGAACAATTGACCTAAGTAGTTTTCATCACTTCTCGGAACTGCCTGGAAGCAAACAACTCCAGCATATAAAACAGGTTCCTGATCCTCTGAAATTGATTAACTAAAACAATTACAATCAATTAACACTCTTCAAAGTGTTGCTGCAACCCAAAGAATGAAATCAGCCAGATGACCTTTAGCATTAAGAGACGTCAGAACATTTACATACTAAGTTCATATTTAAAAAAAGAAAATAACGTTCCATTACACCAACCTCTGATGCTAAGCTGAGGTGAATAAATAAACATGAATATATCGAAGCAACAGGGAGTTCAGAAGCTTCAACCAGCTGAGAATGGAGCACTCCAAATGCTTCAAGAGAAAAGTGCCTCAAAGGGATAACTTTTTAATATAAAAAAAGTGAAAAATGAGACTTTGAACTACAATTGCACTATGCAAAAAAGTGGAAAAAAATAGTATGTAAATATTGTAAGACCATGAAAAGATACAGCTTCTATATATCCAAAGTTCCTAGTCAGGAACCGTTAAGAGCAACAGATTTCCTTCATTTTAAAGAATGTGAATTAAATCTTAACTTCTTCCATATAAGCAATTTCTGAATAGTTTCACACACACGCATTCAGACTAAAGTGATCAGTTTGATTACAGCTGCTCCCAAGAACTGTCTTACTGGTCTTCCTTGATGACCTCTGTTGATAAATGAGCTGACTAAATTTAATCTGAATTCTTTCTTCTTGTTTATTAAAATCTGGTTTCTTAACAGTTTAGCATAAACCTTTCTCAATACCAAAATGTTAATTCTTGAAACTTGTTTCAAAACTACTCCCTTTCAGAAAAGTATAGCAAATTTCTTTAGAAATTTAACACATGTTGTAGTGTCTTAAATACTATCCAACAAATACTATTTTTGCTTGCTTCAACATTTTGTATACCTTACACAAGAGATAATAACAGAGCCAGTGAATTATTTCAAGGTTACCAAGGTTCTCATGTCCATCCCATCATTGCAGAGTACAAATTCCCATATGATTTATTGTTCTGTGACTGATTATACAAGGCATAAGGATCTAAAAGTTATTCAGTTATTAAGAATTTAAAAGTCTGGTTTAACTCACTGCTGAGAGGCCAAAGCAAAGACACCTGCCAGTATAGAAAGTGTTTTGCATGCAAATTTCTGTGACATTTCCAGTATTGAGGTGAAAAAACAAAACACGGAGTGGTTTTTGTTCGTGTACTGAAAGGTATTGTTTGACTATGTCTAAATCTTGCAGGGCCACACCAGGAAATTTTACTTCAGATGTTGCATTGCTTGTCATTTACAGCAGTGAATATTGCAGATTCATTAGAGAGTTAAAGAGAAAGATCCAAAATAATTGCTTCCCACTACTTGGATCACAATGACCAATTTTACTGTCTGTTGCATGTCTGGTAACCTCCGAGATACAAGTGTCAGCATTCATTAGCTATTTATGAAAAAATGAATATTTCTCCAGGATTGTAACAACATAGAACACATTTCATTGCCTCCTTGGAGAAAAGGGCAACTGTAGTCTTGGAATGTGAACAGTAGGAAAGACTTGCCTACCTCAGTCTCATTCTATTTAAAAGTGTAGTGGAATTGAAAGGTATAGTGTAACGTAGGAAAAGTGATTCTGATTGCACACTGTCTCCAAAAATTAATCATTTCACTCTGGCTTACATATATAATCTCTTTCAAGACTTATGAGAGTGTCTCTGATTGTGAAGAGGCAGGGCTGAATCAACACTTTTTCACTGGAGGCTTCTGTATCTGCAGATTAGACAATGCTTGCTCACAGTATAGTGGCAAAAATACCATTATTGCTCAGAGGATTAATATGTCAGTGCTGGCTGAAAAGGTGTTCATTTCTGTTCCCTTCCTACATTTAAAACAGCCTCAAAACCAGCATCTGCTGCTTTCCAGTTGTTTTTTTGTCTCTCTTTGGGCATGGATTAAGGATGTATCCAAGGTGGATGTCGTATTTCATACCCACATAAGCATATCATCTACCTACAGGCCTGCAGTGCCTTACACCAGCAGCACTCTGTGTGATCAGCAGGAACCAGTGCATCCCCTAAATGCTTCAGCTGCTCCAGAGAGATGATTGCTGGTGCCTTCTCTGACCCAGGAGCTGACAGTTCCAGCCTGGTAAGGACATCCCACAATGCTGGTCTTGGCCTTCTCCATGCAGCCAAGAAGTGGGGTCACTTTCCCAGGAGCACAAAGGGAAGGCTGTCCCTGCTGGCAGGATGCAGGGGGAGGTGGGGGCACTGGGCTCTGCACGCAGAGTGGCTCCAGGCAGGCAGCATGGGTCCAGCCACAGAGAGGCACTCAAAGTTCAGGAGTCAGCTGAGGGTCAATGCAGAGAATCTAAAATATATTACACTTTGCAAGAACCAGTCTCTGTGCTGGGGCCAAAGTGGAGAACAAAGCTACAGTAACCAAGATCAATTTACTCTGAGTGGAGGATTCACAAGGGAGAGGGGATTGTAGAAATGTGCATTAGTAAGCTACAAGCATCTTAGTAAACTAAGCCTTCCCCAATTGTCCCTTTGTAGTCAAGCCATCCAGCTCTTGCACTTAATACCAACTGAGTTGCTTTAATATGACCTTTTATTAGTTTAAAATCTCTTTCAAAGTATCACAAATACACTACAAGAGAAATACACAGCCTGCAGCAAGCAGGGCTGAACAAGTGGAATGGTGGATCTGCCACTTTCCCAGAATATGTGAGGTATTTAATAAACCAAATGTTTACTAACCCAAGCTGCAAAATGCCAGGTCTCTTCTCCTCCTTAAGATATAGGTTCATCACCTGCTGAAAGACCAATTAATTTAGTGTATGTGTGATCAATGTAGTTACACTGCAAAGGCACAAGGGATACATGTGCATGAAGTTCATGGAGGGAAAAGTTTATGAACCAGTCTTCAAGCACTACAAAAGAAGAAGACTGAATATAGTATAGTATTTGTCTATATCTCAGTAGAGATGGAGTAAAGGCTCCACCTGGAATGTTTAACACTTGCAAAATAAGCTCTGAAAAACATTTCTCATAATATTTAAAATGCACAAAAAATTACTTATCCCACAGAAAAAAAAAAACAGGGTTTATGCCATTGCCTGCACATTCAGCACTGTTCCAAATACTGTTAGACAACTGTACTGATTTTAGTGATGTATGATTTAGTAACTCTTAATCTATAAGGAGATAAAAAGTAAATTAATAATGATCTAGAAAATCTTCTTTGAAGATTCATGTCTCTTGGAGCTTTTAAAATTACTGATTAAATTTTGTATAGAAAGAATATCCCCTTCTATTACAGAAGGACCTCTATTAAAGAAAATTTAAGTCCTTATGCCCAATATTAGCTTACATTTGTGATTATACATAAAAATATTCTGAGGTTTCCTCAGAGTTAAAATTACTTGTGCTGAAGTTCAAGCTTCACTCAATTAGAAGAAATATTTCAATTAGTGTGTAAAAAAATGTCATCAAGATTAATGGCAAGCAAGTACTAAAGACTTGTTATCAGCCTATCACTGCTCACAGTGCCCATTCCTCCACATCTTGTGTCACTGACTGTCTGTCTAGTTTGCATCTTAAACTGTCCCTGTCTTTTTAAGTTAAAAAAGACATTTGCATGGTAAATTTCTTTCTGTCATTATCTTTTTTAATAATTATTGAAGTTAATCTTACTCTATAGACATGTCCACACTTTTTGCACTCATGTTAACTTGGAAAGGATAAGGTGCAAGACCCTGTATGTGCCTTTTTGTTTGCATAGTATCACTTAAAATAAGGCTGAAAAAATTATTTCCAGAGAGAAAATTCTACTACATTTTACACATCTGTTGTAAGCTAAGTTTTCTGTGTAAGCTGCAACTCCAACAGTGTGGTTCCTTGAATTGCAATAAAATTTCCTGTCATTGCTGACACTTCACATGACGCAATTTGATGCAGTGCACACCTCTTTTGTCCTAAACATGTACATGCTTAAGTTGCACTAAACACAGGGGAAAGCTGCAGCAAACTTTACAGCCTCACTGTGGTAATAGATAAATTCTGCCACTTCAGCACTGAGCTGAAAATTACCCACAGGACTGCTGCTCCAACCTCAGGTCTTGGAGGCTGCATTATATTCCCATACGGCTTGCAGCACTTGCCCTCACTCCCACCTCATTTCAAAATAAACAATGCCATCTAGAAAGGCAGTAGACCCAAGCTGGCTTCTCACACAGGTAATTCTTAGCACCAGTTCCTGGGGAGAGAAAGCCTTCAGTGGAGGGAAGTAAAAGCCCTTTGTCATTTTTGGGATGAGGAGCATGCAGAGAAATTGTAGGACAGTACTCCCTTCCCCTCTCTGGGCAGTTCATGTTCTAGGCCACTCCTCTACCTCCTCCAAAGTCACCACAAAAGTTCATAACAGATGACAGACTAAAATATTTATTTATAGTTTTAACTAATTTATAGTCTGCAGTTGCATATGTCGCATTATATTTTATGCAGTGAGGCACTTTGAACTACAAATTAACATTTGACAGGGCCAGAGCTGCTGAAGTGACATGAATAAAGGAGTTTCCTCAGCAAATCTAATTCAAGCTTCCACAACTTTTAGACAAAGATTTCTCAAACTGCTGGTATATTCCAGTACCCTAAAACACAGAGTGCTTCAAGAAAAAATAATCGTTATAAAAGACATTTACATGGGACAAAAACACATTACTTTTGCTGGTATAAGAGCACAATCAGCTGCTTCACCTCCAAGCACTTCACTATCCAAGACATCTTACAGTGTTTGAAGCTCTTACAACAAAGCACTGCCAACACAGAATGTCCCAACTTTCACCTTCTGGAGAGAAAATCAGGTCATTAAATCAACATCAGAAGATGTTCTCAGCCGAGGGAAAGGCAATCCTCATACCCTCCAGAGTGGAAAAGACAAAGAGTCACGGGACTTTAGGGAAGCCCCAGCCCGAAGGATGCAGCAGCACAGCCCAGGGGCGCCTGTGCCCACCACCCCACTCTGACCCTCTGCCCTGGCTGCAGGGACAGAGCTGGCAAAAAAGGCTCCACTGGGTCTCCTCTAAGGCTGCTCCACTGAAAAGCTGCTGCACAGGAGTTTTGTGTCTTTGATGGATGAGGACAGAGCAGAGTGTGGCGTACCTTGTCAGAGGTCTGTGTCTGCCCACACAATTCAGCTGATTGGCTCTACTGAACCTGCCCAAAGCAGTCATGCTTATGAAAAGTAGGTGAAATCTGTAACACTTTACATCTCCTGGCTCATGCAGCTGAGATCAGTCCAACCGAGTGGACTAGAAAAACAAAACCTGAATGATTGCTTTGCATCCATAAAAAAACTTTCTATTTCATAGCAGATAAACAAAGTGCTTCTTGATTAAAGAAAAATATGAAAAACCCCAATCTATTGCTATTTAAACCCAATATATAAAGTCATGTTGGAATGAAGGCTATGACTTTTTTAATAAACCAAAAGCAGCTGTAATAAGCACACATATTTCTGATAATCTCAATGAATGAATAAAATGTAATAAAAAATTAAAGAATGTGTTTTTCTATAGAAAGCGCTACACTTTTTGCCATCAACTACTCAGTTAATTCAGATAAGTCAAAGAAGTTTTCATTATATGAATAAATTGACAATTTTTTTCAGCACCTGTATAATAATGCCGTGTAAATTACAGGCACTAAATAGAAAACACTACAAGGAACAGTGATGGTATCATATACCATAATTCCAACAGCTCCTAAATTGGGAAACAAAGGATAATCTATATTTTCTGGATTCCAATCTACTAAGATCATAATGTTATAAAGGTTTTGCAACTACTGCCTAAGATACAATTTTAAATTCTAAACTGCTCACGTTTTTACTTCGGAGTTCACCTCATTCATTGAAATGTTACCTCAGCATCTATTAAGGTTTTGCCTAGAGCAAAGAATTATTGGGCTTTTTGTTTTATTTTGTTTTTCATTTTTACATTTAAAAGCTGTCTGCTTCTAAAATGAAGCTATTTAATCCCTTGTCATCACATGGTCATAAAAATTGCAGGCAGACAGAAGTTAGCAGTGGCTGCCTCACAGGCCCCACAGCAATGCATGGTAACAGATTTTCAAAGCAGTTCAAAGAGTCCAGTTTCCATCTGTGTTTGGTGAAGGGTGCAAAAACCTTGGGGCCATCTGAAAACTCTGCTTCATCTCTAACACTTGGAATAACAAAGGTGTTATTTTTCAAAGCCACAGTCTCCCCTCCTGGGGTGGCTCTGGAGATACAGTTCAGGGAAGGTGGGAAACTTCAGAATAGATATTCTCCTTCTAGACTTTGCCTCCTTCAGGGAGTTCTTTTGAGGATGGCACAATGGTGGCCTATATAACATGGGTTACTGCCAGCAGAGGCCAACGGTTAATGAACCCTATAGACAAATTCTTTCTTCTGATTTCAGTACAAAAATCTACAGGAAAACAGCCTCGACATTCCCCCT
Source organism: Cettia cetti (assembly GCA_013401135.1). Lineage (NCBI taxonomy): Eukaryota > Metazoa > Chordata > Aves > Passeriformes > Sylviidae > Cettia > Cettia cetti. The sequence goes on along the minus strand of VZUI01087526.1, from coordinate 24,691 downwards.
ACACACCCTTCTCTTCAAGCCCAGGAGTGTTATTTGAGCAAAAGAAAGCAGAGGGTGCTCTACACCCATTGTACAACCCAAAATCGTGCAGTGCAACACAGGTATCCATTACATCCAAGGCTCACAAAACAAAACAATATGAAAGCAATGAGAAAAAGGATGATCGGTTTATTTTCCTCATGATAAATTGCCAGTTGCTAATCTGCACTTCATTGTCATACACGGGGCAAGTGCTTCTCTGATGTTTTTTCCACTATGCAGCTCTACAAAATCTAAAAAGAAAGAAAAAAAAACCCACCAAAACCACAACTTGCAAGTTATTTGCTAGGCATTGTGTATAATATTTCTCTATTAACCATTTGCTTCTGCATTTCTTGTGAGCTGGTACCACACAAACACATACCAGAACAGAGAAAAGGAGAATAAGTTGATCAGAAAACATCAGTACAACCATGGCTAAAGGCTCTATCAGGCAAAAGAGCCTGATAATCTCTTTAATTCTACCTAAAGAAAGATTCTGGAAATGAAGGCTTCTGAACTAAAAAATTCTGTCTAGATGTTCACTTACATTCAAATCAAAGTCTCAGTATAGCACATGAACTTTAATGAATGCCCAGTTAATGTGAATACACTGATCCAGCTCACTTCCAGACTAGCCAATGTGTTTCTGGCCAGGATAATTTCATGACACTGACAGGAGTGTACTCCTATTTAATGCAAAATTTCTGTTAAGAGTCAGAGGGTTGTTTTATGTGGAGGAGAGGGTAAATGATTTTGACTCCTGTAGTCTTCTGGTACACATGCCTTAAAACATACATCCTCAAGAGAAATTACTTGATGTTCAAAGATGTATTTATTCCTAGGTAACTTATTTGGTGATATCTACTACAGCAAGACTTTCTGACAATCTTGAAGTTAACCTTCTTGACTGGCTCAGATTCTGAAAGTGGATACATCTTCAATATATCCTCCCATATTTCCCTTGAGACTCTTTCTTCCCTCTCCCAAAGACAACACGATCATTTTGTAGCCCTTTTACATTAGTGTTATGCGAATCATTTCAGTGGAAATAAACCAACACAAAACCAGCATGAAGGAGCTTTGTTCCAAGGTCCCTGCCTTGTCTGCAGCGCTGGGATTGGTGGGTGGGAGTGCAGAGGATGGTTCCTTTTGGGGAGGAGGTGCAATGCACCATCTGTTCCCACTGCTGGTAGGAGTCAAAGTGGGAGAGAGCACAACCACTCTACACTCACACCACCTTTGCAAGAGCTCACTGCTTATTTTCCACATTTTAATGAAATTCCATGCCTACCGCTGCCCACAGGGTTCCACATTTATTCACAGGCATTTCTTTCTTTGTTGCAAGGCTCCAGGCCTCCTCTCTTTGTTCAAAGCTTCTCTCTCAGGGCAATCTCTACCCTGGCTCCCATCATGTTGCTTCCTCTTTGACGTCATTGTAGGCAAGAGTCAGGAAAAGAGTTAGTCTTAAATCTTATAGTAAAGATATATTCCTTTGAGATCATGTATTGTTTCTTCATAGTTTTATCATTACTTCTGTGCCTTGACTAATGTTTAAATCAGTCAGAAGGATGAAGTTCCAAACCAAAAAATAGTTTCTTCCATTTGATTTGTGTTTTTTGTTTTTATATTCATTATTCTATTTTTCTGAGTAATTTAAAATTGAAATGCAGTGGGCAGTGCATTAATTCTGATTTCTGAATAAAGATGGTTGGTTTTGGCAGAAGACTTTCCAAGGCACTGGAAGGTTTAGAAGGCACATGGAGAATGGCACCACTTGGCTTAGCAGAAGGTAGGGCTATTCTTTCTGCCTTTTTAGAACTCCTTGGTCTTATGGCACATCCTATTTGATGTAGGGAATTGCTGGGGAATGGGAAGCAATGACATTTTTGGTAGGAAGGGGAGCACTTTGAAGTCATGCATTGTTCTGTCTCTTCTAGCTCCTGCACACTTCCCATCACCATGGTAACTGCCTGCTTTAGTGAAAGAAGAAACCTGCCTGGAATTTGTTTTTGAGAGTCGTGCATGTACTGTTACAACGATGGTTTCTGACTAAATTATTAATCTCATGTCATCATCAAGTTTAGGTGAACTATGCAAACTTGCTGCAGCTTTGGAGTGAACCCCTGACAAAGATTTTTGCACTATGTACAGGTTAAAGCATGCCATTGTTTGAAACATCACAACAAAATAATATGTATTAACCTAGAGAAACTTTCCACAGATTTTTTTTGTCTTCTGCTGTTACCTACCAACAATAGCCAGGCCTGAAAATTGGCATTTAAAGTTTAAATCTACAGCTTGACAAAAAATATTATTATGGCATTGCAGTCATTGCCTTCTTTGCTTCCAATGTATTCTCCAAGTATGTTATCTATTATATTATATATTTGAACCCACAGAGTCCAGACATGCTATGTAATTCTAAATAAAGAGTTAAATAATATAAAAGTGCTAAGTTGTATGAAGACAAAACATACAGCATTTCCTAGTAAGTGTGTAAAGTGTGAGGCGACCAAGACCTGTTATTTTCAAAAGGGAAAATTATAAAAATCAAATTATCAGGGCTACATTGGCATGGGAACTCTTTAAACTCATCATCACAATACTACTCCCTGCCCAGTGACACTGCACAGTCTTAGAACTGGTGCTTTAAACTCATTTTTCACGAGATGCTGCACCTAAAATTCAACTCAATCAAGAAATGTTTCTGTCCCTAGGAGAGTGCTTCCTGTAGGACAGAAAACTTTTTGCAGCATTTACTAAGTCCAGACTAGCACATGAATAAAAATACAACTCACAACACTTATTTTAGAAAGTCCTTGTGCAGGGACTTGCCCTTCTGTATTTTTATGGTACAGCTACTCTAACACACTGAGTTAGCAGGGGAAAAAATAGTAACAGTATATGCTTTCTTTCACATTGTGTTTCTAGGTATCGTCATAAAAGTATGAAAGCCAATTTTTTTTTTTAATGTAAGGTGTGCCATCTACTAGGCAAAGAATTTCATGTTGAAACTGCTGTACATATGACAGTGAATTGTCTCCACACATTAAGCCTTTCAACATTTCTGTTAAACAGAACCAAACCACCAAGCTCCACATTCCTCTTGAGGCCTCCTGCATCACAAAAGGTGAAAGTTCTTGAGTGGAGAGGCTTTAGCATAATCCACCCCTGTGCATATGTAACATAACCTGTACCCAAGCAAAAAGGAGCATCCATATCTTGCACTGAGCAAGTGCAATCTATGCATCTATATGCATATTGCATATGGACAACACCAACAGGCACTACAGTGCAAACTGGAAATGCATAAATTAAATCAAGCCTTCCTTCACTTTTTACACAGAATTACTGGGGCTTTCTTATGCAATGTTACACATTATTTAGCTTAATTCAGATGTCTGCCCAGCAACTGGCTTTGGGCTGAAGCTGACACAGGCAAATGCTGTCATAAAATCCAGGAAGCATTTTCCAGGCTCTCTGGCTGCTGTGGCTGCAGCTCACATGGGCAGGGCTGAGCTGTTTGTAGTCATGCAGCTCTGACACCACCTGGATGGGGATGGCCATCAGCAAATTCAGTCTGAGATGCCAAGTCCTCAAACTGCTGATCCACACTGAGCATACCACCAAAGACATTCAGCTAGTAACACTAAGGTATTTACCTATTAGTACCTCAGTCATGTATATAAAATTACTTATTGTAGGCATGATTTTAACTTAATCACCAGTACTAAGGCAAGAAGGCCAACACAGAGCTACTGAAAACTTTTCTCCCCTTTAAATCCAACTCCCAGTTACGAGGGAGCAGACGAAAGATTTTTAATTAGTAAGACAGCTACACATTAATAACTACTTAAATAGTCTCTTGAAGGAGATAGGTTTCACCACAATGCAGAAAAACAATAAAATTAGTATTCAGCCAGTATTCACATTTCCTCCTTAGTGCATTTCATCACAATTTGCAATGTACAAAGCAGGAAAATGAAGCATAGTAAAATTTAACCTTAATAACTAAGCATAGGGAAAACATTCAGAACACTTTAAAGTGAGACTACTGATTGTAACACAAGCCATCATTCATTACAAAATATTAACACAACAATATAAGTAGATAATTTATAATCAAGTGAATGACCAAAAAAAAAAATCTTTTCTCAGCTTTTTACCTAAATAACCTCCTTGCATAACCATGTGTGGCATAATTTGATCAGAGTGGATTAAAATGCAGTGTGTTTATTTATTACTCTTTCTTTTCTTCATGGATGACAACTTCATCACTCAATAAAAGGCAATCCCTTTAAAACAGACAACTTATATGTTTTAAGCACATTTCCATCAGCTACATAAATTAGGATCTAGATATAGCTTAATCTTTGTGACAAGGCACACAGACTCGGACCTAGGGATTCAGATGGACAATTATACTTAAATTTCAATCTCCAGGCATCCTCAGATACATGTTTTGGGGCATTTTCTCTATGTTTTATACATCCACAGTGCAGGGCACACAGGCACACAGCGGAGGCAGGGATTGCCTCCCCTGCTCACAGGGCAGTGCTGGTGTCCCGTGTCCTACCTGGAGCAGCCACTGAACTGCAGGAGCAGACAGGAGCCCAGCCGTGCCTCCTGGACAGGCTGAGCAGTGCTGCAGCTCATCCCAGCACACACAGCCAAGGGCAGCCGTGCCAGGGCTGGTGTCCAGGCAGGGGCACGGAGCACAGGGCAGGGCCTGCAGGTGACCTCAGAGAACAAGAGACCTTCAGTCATCAGCCAGAACCACTGCACAGTCAAACACTCTCACAGAGGGAACTTCCCTGCACATCACACGTGATTTTGGCTTCAAGGACGGTTATTGCAGCCTTTCAGCAAAGACTAATCAGTTTTCTGGAAGCCATCACTATTAGAGATTAACATACAAAGGTGGGAGCTGTTTACACTAGACCACGATACATTTTATTGGCTATTGCTAGCCTAGATAGATATGAATGAAAACAATCCTCACAAAAAGGTACTTCTACATCAAATGCATCCCTTTGCCTTGATTTAGCAAATTAATTTATCTATATTTCCTGTTTCAGCAGTGCAGTCTAATGGGAAGTCTTCGTACTTGGCTGCTAGATATTCCCATCCCGCTCAAATGAACTCAAAAATCTGGTTTCCATCCCTGACATGAGAAGATCAGCTAAAGCAGATTTAACTGATTAGCAGAACACCCCATCTGGTAGGAGGGCTCCAAGCACATCCTTCGTGCACTGACATCTGATGCTCCCACTCGAGCCTTATGGCCCAAACTGAGCAGTGCTGCTGGGGGCTGCACAGGGGCTCCCCCAACCCAAGCAGGGCCCACACTGAGCCTGTCTCCACCTGAACTTGTTGTGCTTGCTTTAGTAACTGTGAGCTCACTGCTGAAGCTTTGCCTCTGTCTGTCCCAGCAAGAGAGACAACACTGATCTGACCAGTTTGCCTTTATCAAGGGGAGTGTCACAGATCTTTGTTTAAACAATCAGCACACACCCTTCCAGTCACAGGATTCTCGACTGGATGGACCTGTGGGGTTTCCCAGCACATTTAATTCCACTAAAAATAATAATCCCCTGTAATAGGCTCATGGCTTGAGCTAGAGCCATTAATCTGACTCCCCTGTCCCTACCCTAATTCTGACCAGTAGTCAGGGAATCTCCATCCTTCCCCATCCCAGAGCTACAGACTGTGTCAGCAGGAATTAAGCAGGCACCTGTGATACCACCTGCTGCAATCCATTTAATTCTTTGTCACAAAACCATTTTGGTCTTTTTATAGTTCATTCAGTGCAAGAGGAGGAGGAGAGAAGGACTGGAATTTACTATAAATCTAGTGGATTTTCAATTCCTGGAACATAGTATGTGAAATTAACAGCAAAATTAATAAGGTCTACTTACAGTGGATGGATTTTGTGCAAGTTTTTCTAAAGGCACATCATAAAATTGTGAAAATGAAAGGGTATTAGAATATGCAAGGGCAGATGGGAGTCAAAAAACAGGAGAAAGTATTTTTAATAGAGTTTTATCTCTGTATTAGCTAGTCTAAATTCCTAGGCAAAGGAATGGTACATTTCTATTAAGGAGCAAAATTGGCTGAAAAAATTTGCTTATGAAAAAAGGGGAAGTTTTCCATTTTCAAGTGTAATATAAATCTACAGTTAACCTGGACCAACACAAAATCAGTGGCCAAAAGGTAGTGTACAGACATTACAGTGCTTTACATACTTTCTAGGGTTTGACTCTCCAGTCAGACTCTTTTTTGCAGACATTTTAAGACTCTAAAATCATTTACATAAGCATAAGAAAAATTAAAGTGAAAGAATAGCAGGAGAAATTAAGAATGAGTGAGGTTATGCGGAGTGAAAATTCCCTTTGATTTTACTAATCTATTCAAATTCTAAGTAATTTTGTAAAAAAAAAATCAAGTATTACCAGTATTACAATTACCTGTCAGAATACAGAAGTTACTAAACCTTTTCATCATAGCTAAAGAGAATATTATACTTTCTTGTGTCTACCTCTTGCACTAAGCCCATCTCTAAGCCTGCACCCTGTCACCAGCCACCTGCTTATCTCAGAGCTCTCGTTGGAGCAAAAGCGAGACTCTCTTCTGAGAAAAACTAAAAGAAAGACAAAGCTCTACTTTAGCTTCCATAGCTGATGCCTTTACATGAATCCCATGAACTCAGATTTTGCCAATTGATTGGATTGCCAACTATGATTGGATGGTCCCTACTTGGCTCCCTTCCAAGGCAACAGACCTTTGGGTGTCCCCTCTCTGGGACTTCAGAATCAGTTTGCATCCATTTATTCTTTGAGAAATTTTTCAGTTGTCTCACCCCTCACCTCTTCAGTGAAGGCTTGCACTGCTTCCCATGTTTCTTGTTAAAGAATCTGCAGAAGGGGTCTGGGAAGGCCCACAGCAAGTGTGCCCAGGTGATTCTGTGAGTGGCATTGCTCCACTGAGTTACAGACCAGTGCTCATTCAGCTCAGCACCTTTCCAATGAATAGAGATGTTCTGATGAAGGGAAAGGTATTACTCAAGAATTCAGCTCTGTGAAACACTCTGCTCTAAGCATGGATCCCTTTGGGGATTACAAGGCCTCTTTACGTGGTCAGTCTGAGATGGGTAAGCTGCAAATTCCAAGCAGAAATGCTGATGCTTGCTTTTTAGTGCCTGGGAAGGCTCATTTTTGAGGGCAGCTAGGTTGTTCCACCCTGGTTTGTTCCATCTTTGTCTTCAGCAAGTTCTGTTGCCAGGGGGAACACTAAGGCAGTGAAACATCATTTTTGCTGTGTACAATGGGCTTTTTAATGGTTTTATTCCATTTTGCTTATGGAACTCAGAAGCCAACTATTGATTCTACCAAGAGCTTGTGAGTGAAGATTAAAGCATTCCAACATGCTTGTCTACAGGTGTGCCATGGTGAATTATGATCTTCGCATAATTCATAGAATGAAAAAGTTGCACCAAGAAACCAACTGTTAATCAGTGTATAGGTACAGGAGATCAATCTTTGATTCGTGTATTCACAAATCCTGTTTACTTGGCCACATTAGAGAACAGACGGGTGTTCTGGAATGGATTCTTAGAAATGATGGATGTAATTGTCAAAACTGCCAAGGTCAATGTATAATGTTCAAAAAAGAACCAACTCATTTCAAGCACCTTCCATTTATCATTCATGCAATTTGACCCCCAGTTCTCTTTGTAATAACATACTATGAGGGAACAACTGCTGTGTTCATTCCTATATGCTCCTGTGGACTTTCAAATATCATGCAGGTCACAGCCTTTCCAAAAGACTGAGGACATTTGTATATAACTTTTTTCCACCCTGAAGTATGTGGAAGCTATTACATTAAACCTGACTTTAATAAGAGTAAGTTTGTTTCCTGTAGAATTTTTATGCTGCAACATATACACATCTGAAAGAAACTTGTTCCAGAATTTCATGGTTTTTCCATTTAAGAAATGCAGGTTGATTTATCATAAGTTTTGAAAAACATACCTAAATAATTTGCTTTTCAAAACTGAGATGTCCCTTCCATTGATGATGTATCTTAGTTGCTTAACATCATGCTGTGGAATATAAGCCAAATCTAAATAATGAGGGTTAGAGAAAAACTGTCCCTATGGACAGTTAACTCCATAACTCAGCCATTTCTTTTAAATACCAGCCTTGATTACAGCCAGGATACTGAGTCAAGGGGAATGGTATGATAGTTAGCATTTGTATGTAGGTCTAAGTATCTGGAAGTAATTCAAAGTAGTTTAATTTTCAGATGTAAAGGAAAAGAGAAATGTAATTTTTAGCTTTCTTAGGGTTTAAATGCTGTATGTTAGAATGCCAGAATCTTTGTTTTCTGGTATGACTTTTCATAAAGACAAGGGGGAGACCTATGCTTCTGTTGACTTTTGGTTACTAATGTGTACACTTTTTTGACTTTTGAAGTTTGCAGCTTTTACCACTCTATTTTCACAAACAGTGGTACAGGTTAGTGGAGAGAATCTGAAAAAGATACCCAGCAGGTCATTTTCTCTCAGCCTAAAGAGTATAGGACTGTGTTTCAGCATTGCAGACATTCACAATTAATTTTTTAATTGAATAGATTCATAACATACATGAATAGCACAACTTTTTTTTTTTCTTTTTCCCTTGGAGCATGATGATAACCAGATTGAGTTTTCTTTTCAAAATCTAACATGTAAGACTGGGTCATATTCCATTGAACAATTTAGAAACCAATATAAACCTGAGGATATGGCTCAAGAATTGTACAAGCCACTAAGCATAACTGAATAGCAAATCAAGATTTGGCACTAAACAGCTTTATGAAGAAGGTGAAGAGGCCTGGGACCACCAGGCAGATGAACAGCTTAAATCACATGCTTTAATCCTACTGGTTTTTACAGATTCAAAAGGAAAGCTTGTGGATGTGAAGAAATGTTATTTCTGCATTAAGACATCATTCTTGAAACAGAAGCTAAAAGAAAAAAAAATATTTACTACATTTTCCCTTTACTTCTTCCACCATTATCTTTTCATGGAAAAGTAACAGGCAGCCATGCACTTTTGTTGGGATAAAATATTTCTCCCAAATAAATGAGTTCATTTCTTCTCAAGCTCATGAGATTGTAATCGGGTGGGGAGATAATCTGCATAATTTCTTCATTTCTCATATAACACTGAAATAAGGCAGTTACCTGTAGGTGAAAAAACTGTGACATCGTCCTGAAGGGCAAGAAATAGGTACAAGGAGAAGCAATCACGTCTGAAAAAGCAGAATAATTTTTGTCTAACTTTTGCACCTTACAGCTAAGCTGGAATCTTAGTAACAGAGCTTTCTACTTAAGGAGCACATTCTCCAAAAATACTCTATAAAATAGGGGGTAAACCTGTAATATCTAGACCAGACAATGTCCAGAAAAATTAAGTGATGACTTCAGCTTAAATGATCGAAACATTCTTTGTGGTGAGAAAAAAATTAAGTAAAAAAAAAAAAAGAATAAAGCTTCTGTTCAGGAGGAGCTTCAGAAGTATGACATGGAAGAGTAGGAAGCACAGGAGATCTCCACATTCCCTCACAGAAAGGTATCTGCTGAAGGCTGTAAATCTACAGAGTGGTTGAAAGGCAGGCTGCCATGGGATGTCAAAGCATCAGGCATTTACCAGACTGAACCAAACACGAACAGTTCATGCCTTGGCTGCAGAGCCAGTGCAGAGCCAGCCGTGGCTCGAAGGGCAGCTGGGGGCCAGCGTGTGCCTGGAAGCAGTAGTGACACACTGGCACACAGGGACAGCTGCCAGGCAGCTCCAGCACGTGTTTTGGAGCTGGCTTGTGCCCAGCCGTGGGGACACGCACGGTGCTGGCGTGCAGGGCACTATGCTCAACTGAGCTCACTTATTCACTTATTTTTTAGTGATTTAACACAAAATAGGGCAAAACTTTCTCATGACTTCCGAATAACAACTTGCCGCTTTAAGAATATATTTCATTTGTGGTCACTACAAAGGGAGATGAATTAATCTGATTAGTTTTAAAATCCTTTGCTCTCCATTGCTTTTCTCAGCCAACTTGATATTCAGGTAATAAATCTACTGTGGAGACAAAAGAATACTTTGTAAGCAGCATCATCTTTGAAGTATAACCCATGCTGCAGGTGGAGTTTGGGTAATGCTGCTTTTGAACATAAATCTTGGTCAACAAGTCAGACACAGATCCTTAAAAAATATCTATGAAAAAACATACAAATTAGTGCTCCTGAAGATGCTACTCATTACACACATGCAGTGCCTCATGACATCAGGCTACTGCAAGTCTTTGCCTCCTCATGTGGAATTTATCAAGAAGAGCCAGTGGCAGCAACTAATCAGTAACCACAAATATCAGGGACACCCAGAGGCAAGATTGCACCCCTGCAGATATGCTACACAACACTGGATAACAGGCACACTAATGATGAAGGCTCATGCTTAGGTACCAGATATGACCCACTTACTTGCCTTCAAATTAGATCACGTAAGCTTGGAGTGCAAACCCACGGAGGTATTTCATTAGAAGGGCTGCACTGGTTCCAGGTGGCAGCCTTACACCACGAGGACAGGAGCTGTGCATTACTCTGGCCATCAGTACCCTTCACACACAGGCAGTGGTGTCAAAAGTTATCACTTGCAGATGAGAACTGTGAAAGATGTGAACACAAGTGTCAAGTTCTCTCTCTGGAGCACAGTGCTCATCCTCTGAACGTGCTTTACCTCAGAGACTCAATATTTGCTAACAGAAGCTGCTTTCACATCTCACCTCCTCTATGTCTGCTGGGGCTTCCATTGAGCAACTACTACGCAGTTTTTACAGAAGCAGGGAGTTTCATTGCTTGGTGGACCCTGCCTCAACCAACATAGAACTCAGTCCTTGGAAAAGAGTAGGTGAATTTACAATTGGGATGCTAAGCTGGAATGTGAGGGCCCTGCCCTGAGATACCTGTAGCACTGTGCAGCTGTTGAGTAAGACTCTGCTCAAAGACTGTGTGTGAAATTTCTGCATCTCACAGGGCTATGGAGTCTTAACAACTTCCTTTAAGATGAGAGATTTTACTTCCTAACATATCAGCAAAAAATTTTTATTATAAGGCATCCCTGGATGCTTTGACTGTAAACATTTTTACACAACAATAATTACAGCCCAGAGTGAGGGTTTAATTCATACACTGTCACAGAAAGGTATTGGAGAAGAGGCACTGAAAGAAATAACGAGGTGACTGTCATTAATGACCCAAGCTCAATGTGCAGAGTGCACACCCTCGGCTGTCTCACCACCAAGACAGAGCTGACTGCAGCTGTACACCTGTGTTATTGATGCAATGCAGAAAGGCAAGATCATTTTGTTTATCAGAAGGCAAGCAAGCTTCTGTCAGATGTCACACTTGTCCTTTATCAGTTTAAGTCATCCAACCCTTAAAACATAAACAAAATGCTGTAATAATCTGGATCTATGATTCCTTTTGAGTCTCCTACCATTCCCAGCAGTTCTGATTTGCAATAAGAACAGTTTTCAAAATGCATAAGTTACTATTTCATAACAATCTGGTTATATCACAATAGTGCATGCTTTTACATTTTTCTCATATAAATACAGTTGATAATGTGCCGCTCTTGTACATGCCAGGAGTGAATCCATCTTCACTGTTCTTTCCATATCTTGGCTAATGAAGAGAGCCATTATATTTCTGCTTCCATTTTTTGCTAACACTGTCAGATAATGAAGTATGTATTACTTTAGGCTTCTGCAAAACAAACCAAAGGGACAGTAATGTCAGAATGGAAAACGGAAGAAGAAAGTCAGCTTTGAAGTCTACCTGTACATCTCTGCACTGCCAGCTCTGAGCTCATTTTGAAATCAAAGAACGATCACACAAAATTCCAAGCAATCAGACATATATTGCTACATGGAGACTTCACATCAAGTTCTTTCTTTTTAGCAAGGAAAAGTAAAAACCCTGATGTTTTGAGATGAAGAGTACAAGCAAATTAGTCACATCTAGCATATAAATAATGTTTTCAGCATAACAGTGAAGAAAAACACTTTGAAAACTTATTAAAATGTAGGTTTTTTCTCCTGAACATTTAGTAGGAAAACCTGTCATTTTTATGCAGCAATAGTAATCAATTTTGAAATCTTCACAGATGTGCTCTTAAAGTTATTAATGTCACCAGGATGATTATGAATGCTTTACTCAGCTGTTCCACAAACATTAGAACAATACAAACTAAATCAAGTTCTAAATACAATACTTGTCCTTTGTGCAGGGATTTTGGTTTTGCCTGGCATGCTTTGAATCTTATTTTGTTAAATGTGACTGAAGCTGAAGAGTTAAAAGCTCTATAGAGGCTTGGCCAAGTGAATGGAACAACAAATACCACGGTTATATTTAGTAAGACCTGATATCCTGGGAAGGGGAGACCCTCATCTGCTTGTAAGTTTCTTGTGAAAACACCCGGGCACGAGCACTTGTGAGAGCTGACTCCAGTGGAAGGGAAAATAACCTGAATGGGTCACAAGTCACATTCAACCACATGACAGTGTGAGCAGAGACAGTGAAATAGAAGACTGTACAAGTGTCAGACATGTTTGGTTCAATACCTGTTTCCTGGAACACCATGGATGTTAAAATTTGGCAATCTATTATTAAAGACAAAAACTCGCTAATGTTATGTAACCCAATAAAATACTGGGTTAACAGCATCCCATTCAGGGCAAGACAAACAAAGCTGCTGTCAATATTCCTTTTAATTAACCCAATAGTATTAGCTGCTTATGACTTCATTCCCCTCAGTCCCAGTGGGCAACCTGAAAGGCAATTCTCACTATTACTTAGCTCCCGTGGCGTAATCCACAAGCGGCTGTCAGCCTGCCATGGCTGGTGACCTCTGACCCAATCACTTGCTTCCTTTTAACATTACTACCTTTGGACATTTAATGAACTTTGTACATGGCTAAAAAGATGTCAGCACAGCGAAACGATGGTTCCTGCTGTGAAGGCTCCATTGTTTCTATAAGTCTAATTGACCTTTCACATCACAGAAAACGAGAAAAAAATCAATATAGTTACTTAGTCTCTGGCCCAATGCTATCTTTTATAATTAATATGCTAACCACATTGCTTTTGGAACACTGACACCCAAACACCCCTCGACGTACAAAAATGAATTCTCATTAATAACCATTATATTAATCACTGTTGCCCAGAACTGGAACCTGACTGCGAAATCCCCTGGTGGAAATTGCTATAATCGTTCAAACTACAGGAATGAATTTTTTTTCGGCATAATTACTGCTGTCTTCTATTGAAAAATATCCATTAGATGGCAGCTTTTAGTTACGTAAATCAAGCTGATTAATTTTTAATTTTTCCCATTTATATGACTTTGCACAAGTAAAGACAATTTAAACGATTAGCTGAACAATTATTAAAGCAACTTGCAGTGGTTCAAATATTCATTTAGTTACTAGAAAAGTCATACATCATTAACTTCCAATTAAAAATTTGGGAAATGGTAAATGCTGATACAATAAAAATATGCTTATCTCCTTGTCAATAAAGCACTATATTGCTGTAAAAATATTACTTTCATTTCAGCTAAAAGCAGGAGGTTCCTCCAGTACCAGGTTTCTCCAGCTATTTCATGAGCAAGGAAGAAGAGATCCTGTTACGTGTCTGAAAATCATTGGGAAGAGGCATCCAATGGCAGCACAGCACTTCTGTGCCATTCAGCTCCAGTGCTGCTGCCTCTCATCCCATGTCCCAGACCAGGCTGGCACAGACTGCTGAGCTCAGAATATGCCAGAGCAATTATCTTTCCAATAAAAGCATCCTGCAAAGAGTGAGCCACTTTTTTATGCAATAGCCCAGTGGTTAGATTGACTTATTCCAAAATACAATTAATTTCAAATCTTATTCTCTGCCTCCTTACATTGGCTATGGCTGAGTTGCCTAAAAATTTTCATCTGAATAACACCACGAATAGTCAGGACCTGCTTCACTGAAATCAGAGCTAGCAAACAGTGGAAGGAAAATAATTGTGTTGCTAATGCTAAGCAATGAGCCTCATCTCCAACATCAAGTCAATGGCTGTATTGTATATGGATTTAAAGATATTGCACTAAAATTTGGTACAATATTCTGCCAGCTTGGCAATCAAAATCATCACATACATACACAGCACTGGCACTATTGCAGCTGCATATGTAATTTTACACCTTTCTGGACCCAGCTGTTTCAAATATTCTAATGAGGTGTGGTTAAAATGTCTTTTTCTGAAGCAATATCAGGTCAGTTTTGCGTGGTACAGCGTTGAATGATCTCTTTGGGGATCTGGAGGCAGCATCACTGCACAAGAGATGCATTCCAGGATATCCTGCATGTCTGACACGAGTCCATCACCACAGAACTGCCCTGTGCCACCCAGGGCTCCTCTGACAGACCATGGTACAGAAAGAAGGGCTTGTTGGAGATTTTTTTAATTTAAATTGAAGAGTAATTGGTTTCTTCTGGAGAGAAGTTCTTAAAGTCAAACTCACTGATCTTCATTCGTCAAAACACAAATTCACTCAACCATCAAAAAATTAACTTTTGGGGGTTCTTTTAGTGTCTTGAGGTTGTTTTTTCTTTTGTTTGTTTGTTTGGGGTTTTACATAAATTATTTCATTTACACTGTCACAAGGAAGACCATGATCAATACAACTTACAGGAGTTCTATAGAGAACCACATGCTGTGCATAAATTAGTTTTTCTGCATGGTTGTGAACTTTCTGATTTTATGTCTTTTACCTCCAATTTTTAAAAAACAACTTCTGCACTAACCAGGTAAATTACCTTACCACTGAGGTATGAGCAGTTCTGTACTGTACTTCTTTCCCTGTCCCTGTGTTTCTTCCCTCCCACCTCCAAAAGAAACCAGAAGATAAAAGCTTCAGTTTAGACTGGAACTTAAACCTGTATTGCCAGGGAATATATGCTTTTCAAGTAAATATAAAAACACAAGGAGAGTGAAATGAAAGTATTCAAAGTGGTATTTATGGATAAAATCACAGTGAATTCAAGTCCTAGAGATGATTCAGTGTCCATAGAAAATCTCACTAGATCAGTAGACCTCACAATTTCCTTAAAAAATTCCACGTGCGCCACGGAGCCACCTCATTTACGGGAATTTCCAAAATAATGCCACAATATTTCCCGTGCTCAGCTAAAGAGTTCTGATCCAACCCAATGTTTTTCTTATACTTTACCCAAATTTATTAAGAATACTGGTTTAAAAAGCAGCTTTCACCTAGATTAAATATAATCAGAAATTGTAAGCGATTTTAAGCTCATGTGAGTGCTAGCAGTGTAAAACTTTAAATCTTCTCTAATTTTGTTATTACTGCTATTAGTTCATTTGGACTGGTCATAAGATCTCCCTGTGTCATCATTTCCTTCCACTGAAGAGAAAATAGAAATGCTGAAATTCAGAAGAGGTGATTTCCAGCCTATCTTCTTGTATAGCAGGCTGCATCTATATTCAACTACATTTTCCTTCCATAAATTCTTAAAACACACTGGAGCAATTTATAAATTGTAACACACACTCATATTTGCATTTTTACTTGGGTATCGTGACATCATTTTGCAAACTGGGCCTGAAGCTGGGCACGAAAAAATCAGACTTATGTGAATTTTAGAAAGTCTTTTGTAGAAGTCTGCCAGGAAAATTGGAAGAAACAGAATGAAACACAGTCCTTTAGCATCCCAGTTTTCCATTTTAAACTTACCTGTCTCTTCCTCTAGGCTATTGGTGTCTCTACATCAATGATCATTTTAAGGCTATTTTTTACAAATTAACTCTCTCTCCTTGGTATCAAAACTTATTCTAAACATTCTGCTTTGCTGTTTTAATGTTCAGGATATCTGGCTTTTGGGGAAAAGAATATGATTTAAAGATGACACTTTTTTTTTTCCTTTTAATAATAATTGGAGGGGTTGCAAGTCCATTGAATATAGTTCTTTGGAAGATTATTGTTATCAACATCCAAAGGGTAACATCTCCACAAAGAGAACAGAGAGTATGAGCCACTACTGTGTCAATTAAATCTTGGCATTCATTCGTTATGCCTATGTCCTTTTCCTGCCTTTCTTCCTTGGTGGTCTTCTGGTATTTTTCTTAATACCAGCAGCCAAAAAGAAAAAAAGGAAAGATACTAAAGGCAATTTCTTCAGTTCAGTCACAGACAGACTTTTTTGTAGTTTAATATTTGAAACTGCAGCCCTTGTAACTTAGAGGGGCCACCACTCCAGTATTTACACAGATGTTAGAGAAGGCAGCCTGTAACCATCCACCTCCGCCCCTGCGGTCACCTTTGCCTCTGAGCAGTCTTTGGGAGGTACATTAATAACATTTGTATTAGATACCCATTTCTCAGTTACAATATTTTTATTTCGCATTGTCTGTGTGGAATGTAACTTAATATATATCCTTGATGCAGAGAGATGTTTACATAGTATTTTATGATTAGTTCAGTTGGAGACCACTGGGTTTCACAGGTTAGTAACAAAGGCAGAAAGCAGGCAAGATATAATTATGGAGCTCCAAAAGAACTGCACACAAAAGGTCAGGAATACATTTAAAAGGGATAATAAACAGCCAGCTACAAAGGAGAGATAAAACTGGTAAAATTGATTCAATCTTTAAATCTTTCTTGTTGAAATTAAAGTAAAATATCTTCAGGAAAGCCTGAGTAAAGATAAAGAGACTGAAATTGCAGAGACATTTTATTTTTCTAAAGTAAGTCATAATTGCTTAATAATACAATTGAGCAATAAATTTTGTCTCTCCCTGACCATCTTGCTTTGGCTTTTTGAAGTTCTCCAAAGAAGCAATAGTACAGTTAATAAAAAGTACGAGAGGGACTTACCTAACATTTCCTTTGATTCTACCTTTTAATTTGCTCCCCTCCTTCTATGGACTACAAAATGAAAATGGCAGAGGGTTTATTCCACAGGACCTTCCTGCCTCTTTAATCTGCAGCTCTGCTTTCCAAGCTCCTGCAGGTGCCCGTGCCCTGCTGGCAGGGCGACTGCAGGGCTCCCACTGGGAATTTTACACAGCCAGGTGTCCTGCTGCCCCACTGAGCCACAAACACTGAGCAGAACCTGCCCGGGGAATGTTTGCATTGTGGCTTTGCCTTCGAATCAAAAGGTGTTAAAGATGTCATTGAAGAGCTTAGAATAGTGACTAAGCAATTTCTATACTTCAGTCTCTCAAGGCCTAACTTAGTCATATGGCCTCCTGCAGGTATGCCTAATAACTCCAGCCCCAGTGCCTATATCTTTTCACACCTTTTTACCAAGAAGGAAGCATTGTCTTTGATTGTCCATCAGCCCTAATCCTTTCTCAGCATGAAGCTTGTTAGCATAATTGGAGAGAAGAAACCAAAAAGGTACATTATGTGCATCTGTGTGTTTCTCTTTCAGAGGGAGGCTGTTTAGATAAAAGACCACTGTATTTATTCCACTAATCCAGCACCTACAGGTCCCCTCGGTAGAAGAAAGTGTCCACCTTTTCAGGTTCTGATTTAATGCAAGTAATGAAAATCACACACAGTTTTGTGATTGACAGTCACCATCCTCATGAAAGACTAGCACAAGTGCCTGTCTCTAATATTAGGCTCTCTGTCCAAAAATAACTATGGGAAGTGACTGGCATCCCTGAACTCAACCTCAGCTTCCTGGCTAGTTAAACTATAAAACTGATTGCAAAGAAATTAGTGAAGATTGTTTTTAGGATTTTTTTCCAAGAACAACAAAGATTTTTAATATCTTGGCCAGGACACTAGAGGCTAAGAGAATAAATAGGAAGGTAATGAGCCATAAAAACTTCCAAAGCAGTTTCCCTCTTCTACCATCTTAGTCTTTAATGACAAGCAGTTAAAGAACTATAAGCAACAATAAGAGAAAGCCAACCATCCATCACAGGTGCTCTGTACTGGGATTTCCTTCATATTTCAGTTTTCATCTCTCATGAATAACAAGACAAAAATGCCAAGATAAGTACAATTTATCATTGATTACACACTCTGTCAAGCTAGAAGAAGAATCTTTGGTATTTCTATTTGCATGACCCAAGATTTCCACACAGCAAGATTAGGATGACCAGCAAGAGTGAGGTATTTGGCTTCTCTCTCTTGTAATACATCCAGCGTGACATGAGTCACACTAGTTCAGTCTTCATCAGACTTCCCACCTTTCCTTTCTCTAACACACAGCCACCCAGTCTTGTCACAGACAGGAATATGACTTCAGTTAACTTGGCTTTTCATCATTTCTGACCTCATAAACACAAAGTTTTTCCTCCATTCCATAGCCATAACACTTGCAACATGCTTACAGGAGACCACTTTCTTAAGGAAGATGAAAGGCAATGACCTATCCAGATTTTTTAGTTATTCCTTTCATCAGAAGACACTGGTAGCCCTGCCATTCAAGAACCAGGGAAGGGGAAGGTAAAGCAGGTAGAATTCAAGACAAAAAAAGGAAAAAAAAAAAAGAAACTAAAAAAAAAATAAAAATCCACACACCACAAAACAAAGCAAAATAGACATCTTATTAACTTTGAATATAAAAGGGAGAAGACGATGAAACGAAAAACAGGATTCCTTCCATAGATTCCTTCCATAATCTCTTTGCTATTTTTGATACCAGAAATGTAGGATTTAAAGGATTTTGAAGCATACACACAGGATGCCCAGTTTTCAGCCACAGTATCAGTCAGTTAATTTTCCATAGCTGTAGATACATATATATACAGAAAAGGAAACCTTGGTCTTATCCTGGCAAATGAGCCACAATTACCCAGGTAACCTGGCCATCTATAGTGGTAGCAGTGTTCTTGTCCTAAATCCTTCATAAATCATTGCCAAAGTCTGCTTGGGGATTAAACATTTACTGAAATAATTTATGTGATTGCAAACCACCTCGAGCAGTGTCCTCAGGTGAACGCACTTCTCCCACAAAGGATTAGCTTAGACTCCAGGAGAATAGCACACTACACACTTTTGCAGAGCCAGAAGATGCATTTCCTTAATGGTTTTCCAGGACACTATCAATATTAAATAAATATCAGTCATTACATGTAAATACATATAACAGTTTTAACATAACAGTTTCTTCCCTCTGCAGGAAAGAAAAGGAAAATCCATCAAAGAATGGTGCATGGGGAAATCAAATATCAAATGCTTCCTGCTTCCAAGAAGAGATGTAATATTCTATGAATGACTGACCTGGCTCTGACCTTGATCATGGTAAGAGATTTGTTTTGGTAGTCTGCTGTAGCCAGCAACCTGCAGAGCAGTTTGGGAATCCTACCAGAGGGAGTTCTCAATGCTGTAGTTAAGAAGCACATTTGTTTATGTGGAGATACTACTACAGATATGGTATTGTAATAATATATTTCAGATTGCTTGACAAATACATTAAAAGAATGATAGATAATTAAATACATAAGCATGAAACAGTTTTCTTGAAGATAACTTAAGGTGAGATGCTGCACTCACTGCAGTGATTTCTGTAACAAAGGCAGCATTAGAACAATATTAGTGGATTTAATTATGGCCAGACAACAAACTTAAAGTAAATTTTCTCACTCAATTTATGCACTACTGACCCCAGGTATCACAAAAGATTGAAGACTTTGGAGATCAGTATAAAGCAGCAAGTACATGTATTAACCCCATATAAAGCACATGAAAATACAGAGAAACTGAACAAAGCACAACATTTTCATGTTTATCACAGACACAAGCCAATTTCTTTTTTCTGCATTTAACTTGGTTTTTCTTCCCATAAGCACTTTTTAGCTGAATAAATATGAAACTTACTAATTAGACACTGAAAACTGTTGCACCTAAACAGCTTTTAGGCCACTTTTTGGTGATTATTTCATGCCTGAATTTTTGTGCTTCCTTTGCAAACCCAGGGGTTTTTTAGGTGGCCTGACAAAAAAAAAAAAAAAAAAAAAAAAAAAAAACAAAAAAAAAAAAAAAAAAAAAAAAAAAAAAAAAAAAAAAAAAAAAAAAAAAAAAAAACCTTGTTGAAAAAAAGATAAAAGTACATCCTGCAATAATTGTCCACCCAAGATTTATTGCTTATTATTCTATATTACTGCAGTTTTTCAACACTTAAAGGGGGCTTACAAAAAAAGAGTGAGAACTACTTTTTCCTCAGGCAGAGAGTGATAGGACAAGGGGGGATGGTTTTAAATTAAAGGAAGTAGATTTAGATTACATATGAGGAAGAAATTCTTTAGTGATGAGGCCCTGGCACAGGTTGCCCAGAGAAACTGAGGATGCCTTTCCCTACCCATGGTAGTGGATTGAAACTGGATGATATTTAAGATTCCTTCCAACCTAGGCCATTTTAGAATTCTATGATTACATTATATATAAAATACATAGACTTATAGATCATTTAGGTTGGAAAAGACCTCTAAGATTGAGTCCAACCACTGAGCCAGAATTGCCAAGTCCACCACTTAATTGTGTCCCTTAGCACCACATCCACATGAATGAATGTGTATTTATTTATTACAGGGAGGCAAAACTCAAGACAGCTGTGTAACACGTGGTGACTTGAACAGACTAGAGGACCAAGAACAAAAAAATACCAAAAATATGGGCTTCTTGGAAACCTGGAGAAGAGATAGATAACCAACAGCAAATATCTGTGGAAACCTGTGACTGAACAGGTGAGAGACCAGCAGGTTCAAAGACTGTCAGGTAAATTCCAGAAATTAAATAGAACACCCAACCTACAAGGCCAGCTTGATTCCATGGTGCCATGGGCAGTCCAAGGCTTTGGAGAAATCTCTGCCCTGCAAGCACAGGCACAGTGCCAGGCCTGCACAGCACAGCTCCCTGGTGCACAGGGCACCGGTGTGAACTCTGTCCCAACAGGACCAAAAATGCTCTGCCAAGTCTACAGTGGAGTCTTTTCTCTCTACTGAAATCATCAAATTGTGCAGGGAGCCAGTGAAGACGGGGACTGCCAGGTGGGATGAGCACAGGGCACAACCTGCTGGGGCAAAGGATGTTCCCTGTGGAACACCAGGAGCCTTCCAGCAGTGCTTTTGTGTGGGGAACACAGAGAACACACCCTGAGTGCTTCCAGCATCCCTAACTGGCAAAGTCCACTTTCAGACATGGCAGAAAATAGCTAACTAGAAGGGTGAACATGAAATGAAAAAAAAGTATTTTCCTGCATAGAAAGGACCCAGGAGAAAAAGAACATTTTGCATTTTTTGTACAGATATGAAAAGGTTCTGCTAACCAGAAAAGTTTTGGTGGTATCACAAAATAAAGGTGTGAACCTTCCCTCAGCATGAGAGTAATTATGAATAAGGCATAATGTGTTCTCAACTCCAGTGTGATGGTGTTTATATCTCAGGTGTAGTGTGAGTTTAACTTTAGTGGGTTGGTGATTAAATTTAAGGTATATATGAATAATACATGGGGAATGAAATGGGGCATTATTATAGACAAAAGAAGTGAAATAACCAGTTGGAGATGTTGTTACAGGACTCTGAAAGTGCAAACTTCCAGATGTTTATGTTCCCCAGCTTAAAAGATTAATGAGAACACTAAAGATTTATACCCAGCCCCTGGAGCAGAATACAAGTGGGGTTTTCTAGGCATGAATCTCACCACTTCCTGAACAAGGCAATTTTCCAGGTTGAGTGTGGTTGAAGCTAATTTGCCTGGAATTACCTGGACTCAAAGCCATTTAAATTCAGTCTTGACAGAACCCCAAGGGAAACTTGCTGTGCTGGCACATAAGACATTTGAACCTTTAGAGCAAATTCATGGCATAAATAACAGTTTTCTGTGTTTTGAATTCTTAAGATTAGCAATGATTAAGTAGACTGCACTGCCCTTCGAGCTCTAAAGCTGCTTCCAAAGCAGAGAGAAAACACACAGAAGACAGTATCCTGACACATGACCTACTATTGCTTGCACTTCACAAACTTTGTTGTTTTGATGTTATTTTGTCATCTGTCACAACTTGGTTTTCAATGAAAGACTGAAGAAAATCAACCCAGCTCCATCATCCAATACCAGAAAACTGGCCTCCCATCATGGTACCTCCACTTGATTTGGAACACTGTGTGGCATCTATCCAAAGCTGTGTCAAAATGCAGGAATGGATGTATTCCTACCCTTGCCAAACTGTAAGCCTACATTTCCACATTTCCACTACATTTACAGTATCCACATAAAGCATTTTATAGCAATTTTTTTTTTTTTTCTTGACCATCTGAGTGTTTTGTCTTTCAGTAGTATAAGGCTACATGCTTTTGGACAACTGGCTTTCAGGGAATGTTCCAGCAAATTTTCAAAGGTTCACACTTGCCTGTTCTTATTCATGATAATGAATGAATACCCTCCACTCTGCCAAACAGCCCTTCTCGCTAAACCAGCTTAAAACTCCTCAGAATCCCCAAGGTGAGAGAAGTTGGGAACCACAGGGATAACCACTTCAACAGACTAACCTGATAACAGGAACTCTCTTCTTCACAAACATCTCTTCCATATTTCCAACCCTCTTTTCACTTTACCCAGCACGAGGTTGTGACCATAACATCCATGTAAATCACTTACCACTTCCAGCCAACACCTCCAGTTTCTAAGCCAAAGGAACACAAGGAAAGGCTACAAATCAGGTAATTTTTCCCAAATTCCTAGAATTCATTCTTTTGCTCCTGCAACTAGTCAGGCAAGCCCAGTCTGCAGAGTTTTGTAGCTGCACCCAGAGTGGGGTTGCTCCTCAGCTGCACAGGGTCAGTGCTGCTGTTAACCCTTCTGAGGTGGCACAGTGACAGCTCAAACTTTCTACACCCAGGTTCAGCAGTAAATAAGTTCCATTCTTCAACATGAAATGTGGTATGGGTTACCCAAGAATTTTTTGGGCCCTGCCATAGCTGACTGTCAATCTATTAACTTAAAATTTATTGGAAAAAACCCTATTATAAATCCAGTGTCCTGCATTTATTTTTGCCAATATAAGGATGCCTTGCTAAGAAGTGGCAGTAAGTTTTATAGCTGGAAGACTTGCATTATGGTCAAAAGTGTGTGTGAATGATTTTTGTATATGGACTGATGTGCAGAGATAAGTAGAGGTGGAATCTCAAAAAACTCTTATGACATTGCACCAATTAGCAGAACTTGGATAAATGTGGGGGAATTTGTGGATCAGAATCAGTGTTTAGCATGTAAGGCATTTTTGAAAGCTCTCTTTGCCCCAGATGCATGTTTTAAACATTCCCATTCTCTGAGGAGTACAGAGTTTGGATGGTGCTTTGGGTAAGAAGCAGAAGACAAATATTTTTCTCAAACATAGTGCTTGCAAAAGCTACTCCAGACCTTTTGCTTTGACTCAGCTTGGAGGCACTGCTACCACAGTTTGTGTTGGTTAGAGCAGTTCAGCAGCAGCCCCCAGTGGGTTGCGTGTCATGTGTGCGTGCCAGCA
Organism: Cettia cetti; assembly: GCA_013401135.1. Lineage (NCBI taxonomy): Eukaryota > Metazoa > Chordata > Aves > Passeriformes > Sylviidae > Cettia > Cettia cetti. The sequence continues at coordinate 1,092 of VZUI01087526.1, read as the reverse complement.
ACTCTCCACAGTCCCCTCCTCACCAGGAATGAGGGGCTTGGTGACATTTGATGCAAATGCTCAGAGAAGCAGAGAAGTGTTATAGAATTCAAATCCAGCACAGTACACATGTATCTCACAGCAATCTGTGAGAAATCAGGCTTGGTTCCCTTAGACTAACCAAGTGGCTCCAAAACAGGATGAGTTTTGCTGAATTAAAGCTGTCTCCTGCAGAGCTATCTGGTATACCTGCATTATGTTCTAAGCACCTGGACTTCATTATATTAAGGTCCACAATAGCCCTTTGGAAATCTGACTATTACCAAAAAAATATATTTCCACACGTTCAGTTCAATGGGCACAACCTGAGTGGATTTAGAAGACCCCAGCTGGATCTGACTGGCTTTAAGATAACTTATCTCTCCTCTACCTCCTGCCATGGAAACACAGCCAGACAAGGCAGGAGATGTGCACTCACACAGCCACCATAGATCTGCATGGTTTATTGGCTCAGGGCCTGTGACAGGAGACCAGCTGTACTTGCCTGCTCCTGAGAGCAGTGTCAGTGTGGCTGCACCTGGGCAGTTGGTCCTGAGCTGTCCCTGCACTCATGGCACAAATAATCCAAATTTGGCTGGCTGAAAGCTGACCACATCAGCCTCTAAAAGCCCTCTCTCCTTATGTGAACAGAGAAAAGGCAGCAGCCAAAAGATAAAGGAATAATATCCTGCAGGTCTCCTTTCTGCTTAATAAAGAGGCATCTATTCGTTGACAATTCAAATAGAATAATACTATTTCTTACTTTTATGTTAATAATATTTAACTTAATAACTTCTGAAAGTGTTTGCCACCAAGCACCAGGATATCAGATGAAGCCCATCATATAAATGTCTGACATGACTGTTTTTAAAAAAACAGACTTACTAAAAATGCAATGTGGAATCAGTGGATGTACATCAGTATAGATGTACATACATGCACAAAGACAAGCTAGATTATCATCAAAGTGGTTCATCTGGTTTTATAAAGTACATATGAATTCACTAGTTACTCCTTCTTGGAATTTAGTCCCACCTTATACACCCCCCCCCCCCCCCCCCCCCCCCCCCCCCC
>VZUI01087522.1:0-28243 GCA_013401135.1 Cettia cetti | reverse complement strand
AAGAAAAAGAAAAAGAAAAAGAAAAAGAAAAAGAAAAAGAAAAAGAAAAAGAAAAAAAGAAAAAGAAAAAGAAAAAAGTTGGCAAAACACTAGAAAACTGTATGTCAAAGACATCCAAACAAGGTAAAACTGAAACAAAGTGTTTGAAACTAAATATTAGAAGATGCAGTCTTTGTTATCATTGTGCATTTTATCAAAATCTGATTTTTTTCATAAATAGGTTTAGGTTAATGATATAAAAAATGTATGTCAATAGTATTACATAAATTTCATAGGGGAAAATCCATAATTCTTATGAGTCTTACCAGCATGATTAGGGTAGCTAATCAGAGAAAAAGGACAGTTTTCAGGAGTATAAAAGCTTGTTTGCAAGGAAATAATCTGATTTTCTCATCTGTATGATATAACCCTGGAAATAAAACCTTTGAATTGCACCAAGAAACTTCTGTAGACTAGGAGGAGATAGAAAAAAAAAAAACAAAAAAAACAAAACAAAACAAAACAAAACAAAAAACCAACAAAAAACAACAAACAAAAACAATCCAGAACTTTTGTTGCAATAAATACATTGAACTGCTGTTCTCAGGGGTCATGCAGATTCTCTACTATTGGAGGTCTTCAAAAATGATTAGACAATCATAATCTAAATGTTATGTAGTTAATGAGCATAACTGTAGCAAAATTGCAATTCATAGTTAATGCTGCAGACCTCTTGGTCCTTAGATTAGTTTTAGATATAATTTTAATTAGTGATGTCAGTTGGAAAAAATACATAAAAATATGTATTGTTATTTGAATTATGTGTTTCAGGTAATAGAATACAGTTTCTGTAGTAAGAAACATAAAACTAATATGTAAAAAAAGGAAAAACCCTCACCTGAAAACAGCTGTTGAAACTCAGGAAAGTTCTAGCTTCTTATATTTACACTTTTTTATTCTGTCCAGTAGACAAAAATCTGAACTAAATGCGACCTAAGTAGAATCTGAACAAAATTTAATTGAAATTTAAATTCCCACATTTATGGTGGAAAAGATGACAAGGAACAATAGGGCACAAAGATGTGAATTAGGATATGAAACAGGGGAAATAAATCAGATTTAATGACAGAGTATTTCTGTGCAAGCAAGAGAAAACCTGACAATGCTGGCAAACTAAAACAGCGAACAGACATGAAATAAGATTGCTCTGATTTGGGCACCAAGCGGAGAGAAGTTAAAGTCTATATTTTCATGCCAAAGAATTTAATTTAATCCAAGTCACAGAACAGTTTTTAACCTTTTTTGCAGAAACAAATTTTTCAGCATGGAAATGCCAGTGAAGACTGAACAAATGCGTCTCCTGATGTTACACAGTCTTCAGCCCCCTCTTAGTCCACCCCCACAATCCCTCATTTGGGAGAAATTCGAGGCAACCCCTCCTACTGTCCTTTCTCTTCCAATCATCGAGAAACAGATTCCCAGAGAGATATTAAGCAGTCTCAAGATACTGAGTTAATTTAGTTTGTTTATTGTTGTGGGTTGGGTTTTTTTCTACACTGAGAATGCACTTGTTTTCAGTAAAGAAATTCCCTTCCCTCACCACCTCCAGTTTTCTTTAAGTGAGGCCATTTGTTTTCAATGCTGAATTTTCTTCCCTCCTGTAAACACTTTCAGTTTTTGCAGCTAGAGTAGAAACAGCAAATGCTCACCAGAATCGCTCACCTCTACATTTTCTCTCCTTCCCCCATACCCTCAGCTTAGCTCCTTCCACAAGCCCAGCAGCAGCATGCATATGTTATACATTAAAAACAGCCAGAGAAGGTAGTATTCATCTGTATGCTACCTGCACTGACAGGAATTTCAGATTCAGAAAAATGATGTCTATTTTCTTCAGCTTGAAATTTTCTGAATTTCTCAACAGATGACAATACTTTGAAAAGTTACATGGTTGAACTTATTAATAATTTTTCTTCTCATGCTTTCCAACAATTATTGCTAGTGTGCAACTAGGAGAATGCATATAACTTTCCCTCCAAAAGGAAGTAATATTTTCTATGTATATATGTTCATGTGTACTTTATGTTTCATATTTAACCAAAATTGACACAGCTAAACAGTTCTGAACAAGAAACTCCCTTCTTCTAGCAACAGATAACAAACAATGCACCTATTGTCTAATCAAGATGCCAGAATCCACGACCTCCTGACAGAAATATGTAACCTTTATTTTGTGCTTGAATGTTATATTTCTGTGCTGCTCAATAACCTTTGTCTTACAAAAAGACTGCATCTGTGCTCTTTATGCAAAAGCTTTTCTTTGTATTTTTAAAACTGGCAGCAGTGGGAGTTTTGCTGTTGCAGGATCTGGTTTAAGGAATACAATAACTAGGCTCTCAGAGTGGAACAAGATAGAGGAAACAAATATGAATATATACAGAAATTCAAAAGTCATCTACATTGTCCATATTCTTCTTCTATAGAAAGAGTTTTATTGGTCCCTTTAGCAGAACTAGTGTTATGCATTTTGCAGTGCTGCTTCTGACTATTTGATGCCTGAAAGCATCTGTCCACAGCTGAGGGAATATTGAGCAGAAAAAAACAATCAAGATGAGATGTTGGATGTCTTCTCTGTAGCACGGACCATATCTGAACAACTCAGACTATTCAGTATTTCCTTTCTTAACAACCATGGGAATTTGTTTCTTCTTTTCATTATTTTCATATTTGTCATTCATTTTGAATGACCCAGGAGACAGCCAGTTTTGCAAACATCAGTATCACTGATGGCACCACTTGTTCCCAAGGTCAGGTCAGTAATCTGATTTCTCACTGTCTGCTGTGACTGGTACACCAAGCCTTCAGTAAATAATAGGAGCAGAAGTCCAGAGGTCAATTTATTCTGAAAAATCTATCTATATCTGATTGCAAATTATCTGTCTATATAAGTGATTAAAAATTACTGTAAATTTGGTAAATCCAAGTTAGTGGATTAGTTGTGTTAAATTTAAACTTATTTTCCAGTAATGTGTGGATTTTATTTCCAGAATGTTTCCTCTTTCTCAAGTTGCTGAGCCAGGAGAGATCCTGATTATCTGATCTGGTTTTGTTTTCATGTAATAGCTTATGTTAATTTCTGAAACTATGATCCATCATCTTGAAAGCCTTCTGGCTGCATGATCACTATACTATGGTTTTCCATATGATTTTTCAGGATGTTACTGTGGTATTCCCCACCTCCACATCCTAAATCTCATCATTCAACTAGTTTCTTTTTTACCCAGTCTATCATCTGCTGAACTGAACATCCCAGGCTGGGAATGGCAAATGGGGTGATGTACTCACTTATGCTGGTGAAAGCCTACTTAAAACATCTTAAAACTGGAAAACTATGTCAGCATTTATCACATGCAATTTTAAATTCCTTTTGAAAGTTAAATCCTAGCAGGCAAATTCTTCACCAAGTAGGTTATATTAGAAGTTCAGGACAGAACAGATGATTTGGGGGTGGGGACACTACAGTCCAGACACTAGTTCCCACCATTTTTTTAAAAATAGTTCTTCCTAAGATTTTGCAACTATTCTCTGTTTCCCTCTTACTGTAACCTAAACTGTTGTGTTATGAAAGAAATTTAACTTAAAAGAAAGGGAGTTTACTGTTACAGCAATCTCTCTCCTCTATTCTCTCAAGAAAATCCTTCTGGTGTTTGAAGCTCCTAATGACCTCCCTGGCTTATATTACCCTAAGAAATATCCCCTTGTGAAAACAAGAGGTAAATTAATTTTTAGACCACACAAGCTTTTAAGGTGTGTTAAAAATGACAGGATAACATGGGCTAACTGACTGTGAATAAACTAATTTATTTCATTAAATACTGTCAATGTTCAGTTACTATATGTTATGATTTATAAGCTGATCAAAGAGTCAAGGTTGAACACGAAGTTGTGTCAAGATGCCAAAAGTCTATATGAATGAAACAATCTATGGGGGAGCAAAACTGGAAATTTCTACTGTGTTTTTCAAGTACTTAATGACCCCAAGTTCAGTAATCTTTTCAAATCCTTTGGAAGGGACAATTTCTCTGCTGTTATCATGATGTGAGTTATTAAAATTTAATTTCCCCTATTAACCTTCTTGAAAAACACTGTTCAGTCCTGAACTGTATCAAATGAATGCAAGACATGCAACATATTTTAGTATTAATTTTTCTTTGTTTCTGTATCAGATGCATTTTTAGTTAATCAGGAAAGCCATTCACAATAAATGAAAAATGGATCTCCCTTGTCTGCATGTGTTTATGTTCCACCCTCGACATAATATTGCATGTGGAGAAAAAATCATATAATGATACCTCTAAAGATGTTCAAGAAACTCCAGAGTAGTAGTCCATTGGGAAGTACAGGCAAGCAGCTTCTGAGAAGTATGTGATATTGAGGACTAAAAGTAAGGTTTTTCAGGAAGAAATGGGAAACATTTCTGAGGCAGTTTACTTGATCTCTTTGTAGTGGTTTCCCTAGCTCTCCTTTGCTTGAAGGTACTGGGAGCCTGGAGCATTTGAGTGAGGTTGTTGTAATACTTCAAGTCTGCTTATATATATACTAAGCTGTTAAATACCAGTTCCTGCAGCTCCTATGTTCTAGACAAAACATCATCTCACTTCCCATAGCACTTCAATTTCTGTATGCAGTTGGGTTATACTGCACCTTCCAGAAAATGTGGTTGGGATTATTATTTTTTTAATATTAATGTGCTGCCATCAAACATTGCACATATTTTTCACTCACTACTAGAACACTGGCAGATCCTAAAGAAATGGAGAATTCAATCTTTATTCTGCAGGTTTCAAATAAATATCTCTCTCTAGGTGTCTGCTAAGTGCCAGTCTGTATGTAGGCTTAGTAAAGTGATGTGTCTTTGCATCTCTCACTCAGAAGCTGGGCCTTGGAACATTCCTTAATGCATGATTTCTGGCACTGGGAAGAGAGAGGTGACAGGTATCCTAACAGTAATTTTATAGATAGGAGGGAGAAAAATGTCTGCAGACAGGGTTAGTTTGTACTAAAAAGATTCTTGGTAGAGAAACTGATACCAACATAGGAGAGATTCTCAGATCTCCCTGAAGGATTTACCCATGAAGGTCTTGTGTGAAGAGTTATGAAGAGTTAATAGTGAAGGAAAACAAGCCTTACTTAGCTCTTTGCAAAAACAGTTTGGAGGCATCTGCCATCAGTATTGCTGTCTCCAGATGTTGATCAGACATAGACACATCTGTTGCAGCCCTAAATGAGCTGCTCAAAATTCAAATGTGAGTGGGATTATAGACACTGTCTGCAGCATTTGATTTTGGATTGGCACCTCCCCACTCTCCCTGAAGCAATTTTAAATGCCTTCCTGGGGCACTTAACTATCTCTGCATATTGTGTGGTGATTACAGATATCTATATCTGGCCTTTGAGAGCAGGGTCTTGAAAACTAGTTTTCACAGCAATTGTTTTCTTACATAGCTCAGTCACTTGCTCTCTCATCAGCCCTGTTCAGAAGAGCAGGGAGTTAAATAAATGTTCCCCTTTTTTTAGTGGCTGAAGCTCTTGAACTCTACTTCATTTGCAGTATCTATCAAGAGATTGCTTCCTTGCTGAACGTAGGGCAAAGGGAACTGTGCTTGTAGATGTACTTTGTAAATGAGCTATTTATTTCCTGGTTTTGTTATCTGATTTCATGCTATGCAAAGACTCCTTCTCTTGCTGAGAGAGTTTTTAATAAAAGTTGGTAACTGATGCCAAGAATGACATTAATACTGATATACCAGCAGCATTTCCTACTCCTTCAAGAGGATCTCAAAAAAAACCAGGGGAATAGGGGAGACTGCCATGATCTTTCATTGTTTTGCTTCCTGTAGTAGTTACTTTCAAACAACTAAATATTGCATACTTTGGATACTATTTGGATAGTCTAAAACCAAGGAAAACATTCTCTCAGATTAAATGCCCTTGTAAAAGGATATAGTGCTGGTGTAGTAGTGCAGTATTTCAGGATAATAGTTCCTATGAATAGGGTCCATAGTGATAGACTCCTTGGAAATATGCACAGTGGAAAAAAAAGTCTTTGGCAACTGTGAAAGCAAATTTCTGGAATTTGGCATAATCTAGTTAGACTATAGTTATCTCTTTCTTGAATAAAGGCTGGTGCTATTCATTTGATGTTGAGACAAATCAGAAACCCTGCTGAGAACTTTAATAAGATACCTAACAAGGGAAATTCTCCACATTAGGCAGTCTGGCTAGCTGACAGTCACTGCTGTGCTATTTCAAGATGCTTTAATATGCCTCAAGTTAATATAATAGACCTCTAGGTTCCAGTTTTGTGTAATATTTATGGAGATATTGTATGCATATACATATGTGCACATAAATGCACATTAATAGCTGTACTCCACAAGATAAAGTAGTACAGCTGGATGAAGTTATATCACCAGGTGAAATTTTTGACCATAGTAATAATCTTCCATGTCAACCTATAAAAAATAAAATTGTGTTTCAGGGACAGAAATGCAGCATTTAAATGCTGCTGTTGTATGCTAAGGATTTAATTGAAAATATAACTCGGAGTGAATTTCTTTAGGCCCAAACTCAATCAACTTGAAAATTAACAAAGAAAAAGGGTATGAGTTTGCAATGTTTTTTAAATTTGTATTTCTTATACTGTTTCTCACTTTTTAAATATAAATTAACACTTTTAAAATTAGAAGTAGCTTTGAAAAAATAGAGACTTGCAGTTTAAAAATGTAATGACTTTTTTTCAGGTTATTTTCAATTAAATTTAGTTGAATCTAAAAGTAGGGACAATCAGCTTCTATTAAATGACTAAAAAATTATTAATTTTTTTTTTTAATTAACTGAAAAATTTCCAACAATTGAAAAGAAAAAGTAGCTTTTGTAAACATATATTTGTTATAAAATTATATGGGAAGGGTTGGAGTAACTCCTTCCATTCAGCTTGGGATAGAAATATGGCCAGAACGGTTATGATACATGAAGCATTTCTGCTTTAGGAGGCTTTGATGGGAAGGACTGTTCAATGTAAAAAGTAAAGGAGAACAAATAAAAGTAGTTTTTCTCAATATCAGCTTAAACACGCATGAAATTTTGGAATACATTGCTTAATGAGGGGGAGGTGCTGAAGCAGCTTGGTGACAAGTGTTCAAATAAAAATCTCACCTGATTTTTCTATACTACTCACTTTCTCAGAAGAGATTCATCTGATCTTTGTCTTTCTGGGTGATTCATATTTCTTTCTACCCACCAAGACTTGACCCTCAGACCTTTGTTGCAGTATCCATACTTGCCAGGTCCTCCCATAGGATTTGTTCATGTTAGTTTGCTAGCAAACCCTTGCATAAAGTTGTTTACCAGATATCTAAAATAAATATGGGCATAATTGCTTTGGCTGTCATATAGTACCTTCTGGACTTACCTTCCTATAGTGTCATTACTTACTTGAAGCAGCTCTGAAAATTTTCCTCTTACAAGAGGACTGTTTTTTAAAAACTAATTTCTTTATTCTCTAGGTTGGATTCTTGTAATTTTACCTATTAAACCAGCTCTTAGTATTTAAAACAAAATGCTGCTGGACATGATAACATTTTTTCTATCTTTAATATAAATAAGGCAAGCAGTTATAAATAGTTGATGAGAATCTCTGCATGCACAGTGATTTTTAATTGCTGAGAAGTTTCTAGTACATTCAGCTTGCAGCTGGCTGTATTGTTATTGCGTTGGTCACACTATAGTTGGCTAGCTTATTTTTTGCCTTACCAGCTATATTTTCAGCTTTGGATTATGCTTTAATAAGCCCAGATGGATTTCAGCCTAAGTAATACATTCAAATATAAAGTATAGATTAAATTCATTAAAAATATTGCTTCAGCCTCAATGTTGGTTGTTACATCTACTGAGTGATATTCCTGTAAATAGGTAAAAATATTTATATTGGGTTTGGACAAATTGTGTTTGTATACAAAATATGATTTTCTATAATCACACTATCAAACTTCATAATGATCATTTTGTTCATCTCAAAAGAGGTTCTGAGTTTATGCTCACATACCCGTACTCAGAAAAATACTTATCTATGTGCTGAGTCTGATGAACTGCTTAACTTAAAATGCTGTTATATAGCAGGCAATGTTCAAAGCTGATTTGTATACTTTGGTGTTTTATTTTGGAGCTTTTATTCTTGTTTGACCATACCACTGAGAAATAATCAGACAGTCTGTATCCAAACTCTGAAGGTTTTGCTAAAATAGCAGAGCCTATCCCTACTAAAATCAGCAGCAGGTCAGTCCATGGACTTCCTTCCTGCTTAAAGGAAGAGAAAATAGGATATGTTTAAATATAAAAATGAAGCATACAACTCAATTACTTTATATTGTCATATTGCAAGTTAATAACTTGCTAATAACTGTGACCCTACTGCTGCCACACCCCGTGCTCACATGTCCCAGTTGGTGCATTGCTTGTGTGGCTTCATGAGACTCCAGTCAGGCTGCGGATTCCTTCTCTGCTTTGATCAATGTGAGATCTACCCTGTCATTCACAGTGAGGATGCTGCTGCCTGCTTGTGGTACTGGGAGCTTGTGTGAAAATTTTTCAGTTAAAAGAGAACTGCAGTGATTAGTCAAAGCCCCCGAGACAGGTAGTTTTTTTATTGAATAGGAAAACAAAATTTTATACTTTTTTTTCTCCAAAACACAGAAAAAGGACTAGTGCTTTAGGGTCCTAGTAAATGTGGGTGTTTCTCAACAGAAACTCTCAATTTGTTGTTATTGTTAGCAGATAGCCCAATACCAACATTTTTTAATAATTATTTTTTATTAAATAATACTATACAGCTGAAAGATAGTAAAGTGGTAGATATTTTAAAAAAGCACAGAACACTAAAAGACTTGTTCCCAGGATGTAAATGTTTCAAAGTTTTTCCCTTAAAAAGTAAAAATAATCAGCTGTGGTAGTAGGTAGGAAACTAGAAAAAGTATATAAGTAAACTAAAAGGAATATATAATACATATTTGCCAAATACATCTTGCTATACTTATGTGAGATTTTCTTTGATAAGGTATGTCAGTTTTTCAATAAAGGTCTTACATTGCTGGTTAAACTAAAGAACATAATGGAATAGTCTAGGAAATGTAAGGTGTACAAAAAGCTGCTATAAGGATTATGATTAACACTGTTTTGGAAGGAATTTGGTAATGATAATATTTTCAAGTCTTCACAGGGAAAAATGCTGTATAATATTTTTATTTCTTACCATAACAAAGAGACAAGCAGCTTTCTGCTATTTTTTTTTTTTGCCATTGAAAAGGTAGGATATATTATCAATATGTGGAAAATATAAAGGTCTCAAAATTACTAAATCACGTTAAATAATCTTGTTATTAACCACAGTAATATTCAGTTAGGAATCATGTTAATGACTACTGGTGTAAGCAAGATTTTGGGCTGAATAATAGAGGGAGATGAAAATCAAAGAGTAGTATTGAGGCATGCAAGACAGCCAGACATCAGTGTAATGTGGCTGTGAAAATCACAATCTTAAGATTTACCTATTGCAGTATTTCTCTAGAAAGAGGAGGGTATAGAACCATTGCAATATTCAAGTGAAAAAGAGGAGTTCAGCCAACCCAGCTGTAAAAAATCCACCAAAGTTTATCTGGAATAGCCTTGGAAAATATTACTCAGATGACCAGGAAAAGGAGAGCCTATATTCTATGACTCTAAGTACATTTGGTCCAGCAAAACAAAGGTTAATATTTGTGTTTAAATCCAAGAACCAAGCACCAGGAGGGGAAAGTATTTTTTAAGGTATGACATTGGTAAAAGAAAAGGGACTATGAATTGGTAAAGAACCAATTCAGGCTTGAAATGTCAAGTTTCCAACCACGTAAAAAAAAAAAAAAAAAAAAAAAAAAAACAAAAAAAAAAAAAAAAAAAAAAAAAAAAAATAAATAAAAAAAAAAACCAAAACAAAAACCACCAAAAAAACTACTGGAGAAAATTTCCAATGGGAATGCCAAAGCAAAGAATGAAACTGGTTTTGAATGGTCCTCCATTAATTCAGGAAATGGTTCATATTATGCATCAGATACTGGTGTTATGGCTGCCAAGGAAAGAGTTGTGAAACATATTTCTGGTTTTGCTATGAAGAGTTTTAAGCAGTGCAGCCAGGCTATAAGTCATGGATGGTTCACATTAGCAAGACACAAAAATGTTTTAACATGAATAAAAATATGATGATTCGAAATTCTAGTATTTCCTACAGATTTCAGTGAATCTGCATTAAAATTCAGTAGCTCAAGGCTGTATATTAGATAAATTTTTTAAGGAGTCACTTCCAAGAACTAAAATTTCTCCAAGGTTTCTCTATCAAAACATTAGACAGGTATGGTAAAACAATTATCTTAAAGTGGCATAAATTGATTATTCACATTTTAAATGTGGAAGTAAATTTATTCTCAACAAAACTGAGCAGACAATATAACTAGTTTCATTAAAACTCAAATTATTGAAGATAACTATAAATTTGTCTTTACCTGATACAAGTAATTTAGCCGTCAGTGTCTGCTTGATTCTTTCTTTTTCTGTACAGATTTTCATTCGTCCTTTTAGAGAGCTGAGGCTTTTTATCTTCTTTTCCTTTACCCACTTCTCAGCCTCAACAGTTCTAAGAAGTGCGTTTTACATTCTTGCAGCTATGTCCACTCCATCTTGAAACACTCTTTACTGTTTCTTGTGTTTAGAAAAGGATGAATAACCCAAGAATAAAATGAATTCTTCCTGAGAATTTTCTCTTACAAGGAAAATGAATTTTCAAGTATGGAAAACAAGAGAAATCTTCCTATCACTGTATCAATACATATTCATCATGCTCATATTGGAATGAAAGAGAAAATTTCCTCTCAAGATCAATGATTCCTCAAATAAAAATAATTTTATCTTTGGAAAGATGAAAGCTGTCTCTCTTTTTTTAACACTGAAATGCTTCCTTAAAAATGTTAGGATGCTCATTGTTAAGACTTGTGTAGTTTGGTCAGATTCTGAAAACATAAAGATGTAGAAAATCAAATACAACAATGTATTACATTAATACAAAGATTTTCACCACGAACAAGAGGTACTAACAATCATGCAGGCTTGCCTACTTTGATCCAAATTATGTGAGCACTTAGTCATAGATTGATTTTTAACCACGAGAAAATGAGATGAATTACAAAGCACCCATAAACCCCCTCCTGAGCATTAGGAAAGGAAAGGATGTTCTGCAGCACAGTGCCCAAAAGGCATAACACAGCAAATGAACCAGGTGTGACAGTTGATATTCCCTCCCTGAGACCTAACCAACACATGTGCAACACTTGAAACCTACACTTGAAAATAAACAAAATGTGAAGTTGATGAGAGTTTAATGAAAACAATACCCAACTTTAATTAGTTACAGTGGAAGCTCACTAATTTTCATTTGGCTAACTCCCAAACTCCCATATTTTAAAGGAAATGCTATCTCTCCCTTCATCTCAATAAAGATTTCAAAAACAGAGAGCCATAGGAGCATTGTTTCAGAAAGAAATTATTACCTTTTTGAAAAATACAGCATTATACTAAAGAGCATGTATGTGGATCTAGCTGCATCATCACAAAAGATGACTGGTAGTACATTGGTCATACTCTTTGGGGCTCCTTTGACAATGCTGAAAAATTAACCTAGCCCTTTAGCGTTCTCTTGTGCTTGTTGGAATGAGATGTGTAGTTTGTATTTTCCAGGTCTCCATTTTAAGCCTGGAGAGAAAACTCCTTGAAATTACTGAAAGTAGCTCATACTAGATTTTTAGTTTTGGTCCATTAGAACTGGACTAATCTTTTAAATTGGTTACATCACCTTTCCTAATGTGTCTGACTGGCTTCACTTATAATCAAAGAACACTTTATACAAATAAGAAGCCTCTTCATTTCATAAAAATTATTGAAAAAAAATGTGGGATCTAAATTGAACTGTTGTCTAGTTCATACAGCAGGACCAAGCAGGTACTAAACAGGTAGTTTGCTCAGATGAAAAGTTGGCTCAAGTGGCTTTATACAGAGAGAGTAGTCCCTAAGCATAATCTAGAGGTAATTTTAAACATGCATATGTCAACAAAGAAACAAAGAAAATAAAATCTGTAAGTATATTCTAGATGTAATTTTAAATATGCATAAATTAATAAAGAAACAAACCAATAAATAAAATAAAACAAAACCCAACAATGGTGGCATCTTTATAACATATCTTATGGACAATACTTCTACCTTAAGAAGTGTGCTTTTACTACTCACTAGTCCTTTTTAAAATAAAACTAAAAATATCTTCTATTGGAACAAAAGATCTTTTAAAAAGTTTCACTAACAATGACAGAGAAAATCCAGGACAGAAGATTTGCCTAATCACCGATCTTCTTCTGAAAATGAAATCAACAGCTCTGCATGAATCACTTAGTTTAATTGTCACAAAGGATTTCACTTTTTCTGTATTTTTATGTAAGATACTGTCTTCAGTTTTATGAAATTAGTTGTTCACTTAGGGTAACTTACTGGAATAATCTATGGCTTTTTTGCCTTTTTTATAAGAATTAGTTTTCAATGTGCAGGAGGTTGATAGCTCATGTAATTTATGCAGCACTTAAATTTTCTTTCTATTTTCTTTCTTTTCCTCCTTCAAATAGATTCAAGACTACTTTCATTTCACTATCTGCGTAGTCAAAAACATTTACATTTACTCTGAGGTTGTAAACTGTATTCAGTGCTTAGTCATATTCTTTATGGGCATTGCACAATGTTTTTTTTTTTAAATTGGAACAATCAGACACATCCATCTTAGACAACAGTTTCTAATTAAAGTCTTTATATTTATTTAGTGGTGGCTTATCCTGAAAATCCTTCTTGATGTAGAAGGTCTTTACTGAAGCTTCCCATTAACTTCAAATACGTGGAATGGTGATGTATATTATAAAGGATAATACGAATATCTGCCTATCAGGATATCTTTCTTTTTTAATATTTACTATTTACCTTAAGCTTTGTGATGTGTGGTTACTTCTTCTGACAGTTTCAGAATTGCAAGGGTTAGCAGTCTAAAAACTTGCTGCTCTGAGCAGGTTTTGTATGGCATCCCACAGAGAAAAAGACAACAGTTCGCTACACCGGTTCCTTAAGAGAATGCCATCTTTACTTCTATCTGAATTCTCATATTGTGATTGCTTTCTTGTTCCTTGTAAGCACATAATACAGGACAGACAATGATTGCCAATTTGTATTATTTTCTCTTATTTCCAATGTGGCAAAGTAAGCAATGATAAAGCAAAAACATTTTATGTTTTGTTTTGAAGACGAATGTAACACCTCACTTAGTGGAATCTCAGCTGACTAACAGATTCTTTGGCAAACATTTTTAGAAGGTTGTAGCTATAGCTACAATTGCCCTGGAATTGGCCTGATGTTCACAATATTTAAAATCTGCATTCTACCATTTTACTGTAGGCAATCAGATATCTCAGATAAGGAGACTCCAATACTTTTAATATTGAAAAAATAACTTTCTAAGAGGAAAAATGCTTTAATTTAGCACAGAATGCTGCAAAAGAGTAAAATGCTTCTATGTTTCTGCCTCCTAAGACAGACCAGGTTTGGCTAATGAATAAGTGTATATGAAATAGTTGTCCTGGGGTAGCGTTTACTTTTAACAAAGCATAGAATCCAGTGCTCAGAGGTGAAGAATGAGTATACTCCAAGGTGCTCTGTAGTTGTTTCAGTTTGCATTGCTTCTTAATTAGAAGTGTTTGAATGCTTTAAGATGTCCCAGTGCATTCATCATTGGGACATAATTTACAGGAAGTTTACCAGGAGGTTTTATAAGCCAATGAAATATCATCAAATAAATTTTTGGTTTTTTGTTGATCAAAGATAAAGAAAAGGCTGTCTCTTTGTTGTCTCAATTTCTTTAGTACGAAGAACCTGATTATATTTTCAAGATGTAAATCAGTTTTTTGTAAGTAGTTGTCTCAATTTACACCAAGTGAAAATTTAGTTTACCTTTTTTCCTTAAATAATTTACCTTTAATATCTTTGATATACCTTAAATCTTTTTGGTTTACCTGAGGCTTACCTTAAATAATTTGCATTGCATTAATAAAGAGGTATTATTAGTGTTTGTTACTTTTATTGTGTTTTCTTATTTTGTCCTGTATGCCCATTTGTTAGTGTTTGCTTCTCTTCTTAGTTTGATATCACTTTTTATTTTTTTATCCTCTCTTCCTTTCTACCTACCCTATCATCAAATATCTTCTTCTGTCAGCTTGAAAGTAAATGTTATGGTATATTCAGAGGGTAGGCTCAAACCAGGTTCCTGTCCTACTGATGTTTTTCACTCTAAACATAAATTACTAAGTGCATTTATTTTTCAAAGATGAGTTTAAGTACTAAAACTTTCTGCATTTTAGAGATTTTTCTTTTAAATTCAGATCTGATTCCAGGCACAAACATTGTTAATCTAGCATTGCTTAAAGTCAACATTAGGGTTTCTCACATGTTGACTTCTTGACAGATTTTTTTTTCTTATAAACAATGTCATTTTCTTTCAAGCTGGAGTTTCATTTGCACTATTTAGAATTTTCTTCATATATTATAACAAAGTGCTCAATAAAAAGTACACTTTCCAGAACTGTTAATTAAAAGGGCTTGCTGGGATAAATAAACCCATATGTTGTTGATTAACCACCTTTTAGGGGTCAACAGTTGGAATCTCCTGCTGTGCTTATGTTAATTGTTGTCCAAAATTTTACCAGAAACTGCTTTGTCCATATGGCACTTGCTGAAAATATAAGGCCTATAGAGAGAATGAACAAAACCCAAAGAAAAAAGATACCTCAGGCTGTGCTGTGTGTGTGGCAACTTCAAGGTGGCACTCAACCTGCTCTGTATCCTACCTTATGTAAAACACAGGAAAATTTAAAATGTAATAGAGAGTTTATGTGGATGTATGTGTGTATTCACCATTATCATGTCTATGAATATCTGCCACTATTTATAGAGAGAATATCTTACTTACATGTAAGGAAATATAAATACAGATTTTCAAAATAATGAAAAATATAAGGAGACTGCAATATGTTTTAAAGCCCAAAATGACATGACAAAGAACTCACATTGTTGACTTTGACGTTGTTTTTCAGCTGAAGAGGTTGCACTTTTCCTTGTAATACCCAATATATACTGACATTTCTTTTTGTTAGTTAATTACCCCCTGAAGATCTCTGTCTTCACGCATGGTGAATCCCAGAAGTGTCTATAAGACTGGAAGATTTGCCCTTTGATTCTCCTTTTTGAAGTTTAAAAACATACTCACTGAGAATTGTTCAATTTTTTAAAAAAATCTTTTTAAATTCTAGACATACAAATTTTTCACTTCCATCTCTCACAATATAAAGGATTTATGAAATTATTTTCAGATAAGTTAAAAAAGCCAAAGAAGACTCAGACCTTATACAGAGATTTAAATAAGACCAGAAATTTTGCTTAAGGCTGTTAAAATTCAACACCTATTGCACCAAATCTCTGCTGAAATTATGAAACATTGCTGTCCAAGTTTGAGCTTCAAACAGTGATATCAACTGGGTCAACTCCCATAAACAAAGGTTTTATTGATAATTTCTTTTACTTACTGTGTCTTTTTAAGAGAGAAAATCAATCACTATTGAGAAAGCATCAAACTTCAAAAATCCCCAATTTTTGCTCCAAGAAAACCAGAGAATAATTGAGGATTTGATTAATTTAGCTCAGTTTGTCAGTTCAGAAGGAGATTGGGAGTGACATACCTAAATACCTAGATCACAGTATTTCCTAGTGCTGGTGAGGAAAACCACTACCTTCAGCGTGATAGTTGCTGCCCAAAAGTTTCTACAAGGCGAACAGCTGACATCTGGATCTGACTGAAGGCCTGTCTCTGCATACAATCCTGTCCATCAAAGAATGAGAAAATCCACTGATAAATCTCCTGTAGTAAAAGAGGACGAATTAGCACCCTTTTGTTTCACAGAGAACCAAATGCTAAATGTATGGCTGCCTCCACTCACACTGAAATGGCTGTCTCTTCAGCTCAGGAAAAGCTGGAGAAGGTGGTGGACTCAATAATGACCACACAAAGTCCTTGACTAGGTTTAATGCTTTGTGACACCACAATCTCATAGAAGCAAGCTACTTACTCCTGGCCCAGTCTGCATTCATATTTTACATTGTCTGGCAAACCAGCTTTGTCTGGAGAGAAAAAGTAATGAGATTTTTGGTTTAGGAAAAAAAAAATAATTATGAACTATTTAAACAAAATATTGCATTGTTGCAGCTATGCTTTGTACAGAGGCAGAGTTATGCCTCATTCTCCCCAGGCTCTTCAGATATTGCTGTATATAGAAGCAACTGCGTATAAATATTGTTCAGCACACAACCTCTTCTAGTTCTTCACTGGTCAGAAAAATTAAAATAGATACTCCAAACCTCAGTCTGCTTCTGCAGACTACTCTCCTTTTCCACAAGGTTAGTTCTCATCTTTGTTTTATAGGTCTGTGATCTTAAATAGTATTTTTAGCTTGTAAAATAGTTATTTGACTTAACTTTCCTTTATGAAGAGCAATTACAAACCACAAACAAGTCTTTCTGGATGAAATGTTCTGAAGCTATTCAAGCTTGAATCATTATCAGCAGCGGTACAGTAAAACTATGGAAACAAAGATGGAAATGGATTGCTTGCTTGCTTGCTTGCTTGCTTTCTCCTTTCGTGCTCCTATCTTATGCCTTGCTTGAAGTATCCCAGTTGTAAAGCTAGTTTCTTGGCATTTCATGGTATTTCCCTCAGTATACGTTTCCTGGTTATTCTCAGGAAGGATCCAGTGATTTGTTATCCCACACGGGTCCAGGGCTGGGATAATAAGATGTTCCTTGGACAGAGAACGTGAAAAGGCCAGTCAAGTCCAAGGTCAGCCTGAGAAATCCTATGAGCAAATCAGGGCTGGCAGGGGCAGAACCGGAGATGGGCACTCCAAGAGCATCAGTGAGGCAGGGAATGTTGGCCTGGGATGGGCTGAAATGGAGTCCTGGGATATGGACAGAGAAAAGGAAGACACTGAGGGAGGCTGGGCAGCAAGAGGTAAGAATGTTGCTGCTCTCAGGGCTGTGGGGGGTCATAACCATTCCTTTTCAATTTCTTCTTTCACCAAATATAATTCCAACTATCTCCAATATTTGCATTTCACCCAGAGCAAGCAATCATGTAGGAGTCCCCCTACTCCCAAATTCTTTTCAAATATTTCCATTGTTAGTGTTTTCCTCTAAATACAGAGCTCCACTTCCTCTTTGCTTATTATAAGTAGTATGAGGATAACTAAGAAAATCATTCTGCTAGAACTGCCAGTTTCAGGATGATTAGAAAACCTTGAAAGGTGAAAGGAAAAAAATGGAAATTAATCATGTTCAGAAAGCAAGAGCGAAATCGTTAATTCATATTTCCATTAAGTCTCTTTTGTTCTTCTGAGAGATCTCTTAGGTATCAAACATATTTTCTAGCAGTCATGATTCCAAAATATCCTTTCAGATTTTCTGGAAATAACTTCATCAGATGCTGCCCATATGCCTGTACCATCCCTAGCTTCTTGAAGTAATCCAGGCCAAAGTTTTTACAGGATATTCACTAAATTTGTTGAACAGTTCCAAAGGTGAGGCATAATCCTGCTCTCAGCAATGGATGATGATTGCTGAGGGTATGCTTTTCTGTCATTTCTGGTGTGCTGTCAGAGACCTGATGTGTACCATTGCTGCCCTTTTCCAGCTAAAATAGGTTTCTTATGTCCTTGACTTCTTGTCAAACAACTCAACATTGCACAGGATGGATTTATAGCAATAAAATTGAAATTAAATGTTTTACAATAGCAGTTTCACACTGAAGTAAAATATCTTCTGCAAATTCATGACTGGAAATTCAGGCTATAAGAACCTAAAAAACCTTCAAAATAAAGATGGAACTTTTAAAAATACCTTCATTTATGGACAATGACTATGAATGAGGCATGTCCAAGAAATGAGAAAATAAAACAGTCAGCAGTTCAAATTTGCCTTTTCCTTTTCAAAAGCTTAGAATATTCTTCTTAAAATTCAGGAATTCTGCATGTAGATTTTGACCAAACTCATATTTTTGGTTTTTTGTGGGTGTTTTTTAAATGTCAGCTGGTTTGGTGATTTTAAACTAGAGCTGCTGCTCTGTGTTTCTTGTGTAAGAAAGGTACTACCCTGAAATAATTTGTTTTAATAAAGTGTGATTCCTCTATGGCACAAGGAAGAGTGTTATCAAATACTCTTGGATTTAAGTGTCTAGAATGAAGGTTTTGAGATATTACATTGTTATGAAGGAAAACATTGATGGTTTTGAGTAGATTCTGAGCTGGTTCTATTTCCCAGTGTAGTTGCTCTGATTTGTGACATGCAAGGGCTGACTCGCACTCTTTGTTTTTTTGTACTAAAGTTATCTTCTTTTTTATCATTCACTAAAAATATATATATAAAACCTGGAGGAAAAGTGTATCTAGAAATAAGGAAACTTGCAGAAAATGCCTTCCTTAATTTAGTACATATGCACACACACATACTGAAGCTGTTGATGATAATAGGTGCACTGTCTAATGCTCAGAAACCTGTTTTGAAATTTCAGAGCCATCTAGCCTTGGCTTAGGTAGTTCTGCATGAGAGAATATAACAAGCCAGAGTGACTGTGATGAGTATTCTCTACAGCTTAATACACTGCTGATCACTTATAAATATTCTATCAAAGTATGTTATTAGATTTAAATTTCTTTATCACTTTTTCTTTTGGTTTCTATTAGAAATACCTGCCTGAGGCTTTTGGAGATGTCATTTTGCATAATGAAAGAGGGCTAACAGGAATGCAAACCTCCAACAAATATTTTCCTTTCTTTTAGGGGCAAATTCTCATGAAATTTTCCCAAATAAAATTCTACTCCTTTGGTAGTTTGGCTCTATATTTCTATATGCTTTTCCCCACCTCATTTTGAATGTCAAATTCAATCTTGAACTGCAAAATTTAATTTAAAATAAAAAAAAATAATTAAAATAGCAACTTGAAGTGGTTGCAAGTACTTTCAGATGAATCAAAATAAAGGATATAGAATCCTCATATTTCACATTACTCATCCTGGAACATCAACCTGGAGAGTTAATCCAAAGTTCTTACTGCTACGCTGCTGACAAGGATCTAATTATAAGGAATAATTAGATTTTTTTTTTTTTTTTACATAGTACAAATACAGTGCAACTGAATACAAGAACTATATTTCTTAGGTAACTAATAGGGAAAATTATAACATAAAAGCCCAGTTCTTCCTTGGTAATTATGCATGCTTAAAACCTTAGTGACACCACTCATTACTCTGCAGTACCTTTGGAAACTAGAGATGTGCTTCCACTTAAGTGCTTATTTAGTGTTTACAAAACTAATTTGAGGAGATGTGCAGTCATCTTCCCATGACTAAATCATCATTAAAAGAAACTCGAAACATTAAGTGAAAGGAAAAGATAGGTCAGACATACATAAGAGTACAATATACATAAGAGCAAATAATCTGTTTCAAATCTGTTTCAATCTTGCTGAATCAGGAAAGGATGTTTCAGGAACATTTCAGAGATTTCAATATTATCAATGCTAACTCAGCCCCCAGGTCCACATCCTTGCTTTTTGAACACAGATGCAAATGACTACTTTAGTTTAAGTGCTATACACTGATTATCTTTCATGTCAGGAAGATGAAGATAATTGCAGAGAGGGATCCATTTACACATTATTCCTCTTTTATTTGCATAAATAAAACAACTTTTATCTTTCCATTTTTGGCATGTCTGTCTTCATTCTTGCATTTTTTGATGAGTCTTATTCCAGTTCCCCCTGGTCTCTTGGCAAACTTATAATGCCTTTCTTCAGCTGATTTTCTTGCACTATTCCTGGAGCATTTCTACATTTCTTCCGCTGCTTTAAATGCAGTCTCTAGCTAGCTGGATGTTTTTATCTCACTATTCCAATCTGATTGTACATCTGAGGACTAGCAAGTACCTTTGTCTCTCAGGATTTCTAATTACATCAGAATTTGCATGGAGGTATAGAACATTGTTCTAAAACTGCCTGAAGATAAATTCTAGGTCACTCATTCCCCAAGTGGTTTTAACTAAAGTATTCTATTAAAAAAACCCTTTGTTTTTTTAACTAATATTTCATATAATTAATTTACAATGCTACCTAATTATTACTATCACTATTATCTTCCCCTATCAATACATACGTTTCCATTCCTCTGTTTTAGTCATACTTGACTTTGGCTGTCCAGCTCTGGCTCTATTTCTTATAACATTTGATCTGCATTTTGTTTATCCTGTCTTTAATTCTCCTGCAACCTACATTCAATGAGAGAGGATAACTCAGATAATTAAAGAATTAATATCAACAGAAAGCTAATTTATGAAATTAAAATACAGTAAGCTGAATGTTACCAAAAACATGCACAAACTCATACAATTTTTCTGAACACATGCACATTATCACTCGGCTTGTAAAACCTGATAACCTCTCTTTCCAATTTCCGTGCCATAGAAAACCATGACCATTAGGTTTCTTTGACAACAACTGTCATCTGCACTATAGGCACAGGTGTGCATCTCGGCCTATAAATTCAATTACATCCCCTGTCTGTGACTCTTGTGTGCTGGTCTAGAGCTGGGCAATCACCACCTTCCTTCCTCAGGAGGGATATGTGAAGGCTGTGCTTGGCAGGAAACAGGGTATTCCTGTGGGTATCTCTCAGAAGGAGATTTGACCTCCACACAGAAGCATTTATTAGGAGCTGTCTTTTTATTATGCAGAATGCTTTGTCTTTAGTATGTGGTGGAAAATGATAATTGTTCTTTTTTTTAAATTCAGTTTCAAATAATTTGCAACTGATCACAAACAAGGGGGCTATTTTATCTATTGTCCTTTCATTAAGAAAAAAGGAGACTTTTTAAGCAGGTTTATGTAAGAAAATGTCCAATAAGCTTGTCTACTGCTATTAGATTAACTTGTGTGGCACTGTTTTCCTTAAGTATATGAATCCAATCCGTCTCTCACAAACATCAAGAAAACTTTTCATTGATGTTTTTATTTACTAATTTTATATAGACTCCTTTCTCTTTAATAAGGTGAGATATTATGATGTTGTTTATTCCTTTCTTATTTCTAATATGTTTTCCTAATTAGAAAATAACAATATAATTTAATATAATTTTAATTATTGCTAATTTCATCTTTGCGCCCAAGTAATCTTTGAAATGCCTTGTTTTAGCAATCACTTGTGAAATTACTCCCATAAATTAATATTCTTTGGGGTTTTTTTAAGTAGCTATAACCTCTGAGGTTGATATTCCTGTATAGCATTTGATTGTGCTTTTAGAAAACATCAGTGCTTGTTTTCATTTTGACAGTGGTTGAAAGACTTTGCATCACTCTTTCTGGGTGTTTAGAAGTGCTGATAAATATCAGTCAACAGCTCTGTGCATTGCACTAACTCAGGAAAAGAAGGAAAACTTTTCAAACAAAATTGCTGTGATTTCCATCCAGTACACAAGTGTCTTCTCTTCCACAGAAACATCCACTAACATGTCGTTGTCAGTATCTCATCCTCCCTCAGCAGTCAAAACATGCTTTGGAAATAAGTGCCACCTACCCTTAACATACTCCAGTGTAACATGCAAACAGACACACTATTTGTCGTACTCCTCCCATGCTGGGTGATTCCATCTGAAATATAGGTAGATAGCTCTCTTTCTCTTGCAATTTCATAGTGTGTTGCTGTGAAAACAAAATCAATTTTAGTATCAGGGGATATTTTTTGAGTGTGTTTTTTTTTTTTAAATGTTTTTCCTACCCTGAGTCTGCTGCAGATTCTTCAGTTGCCATGGTGAGCAGGGGTGTAGGCAGTTCTTCTATCAGAGAAAAAAAAAAATCATGAAATGAATGCTAATGTGAGGGGAAATTGGCAATACTTGTTTTATAACCCAGCCAGTTCATAAATAAAGAGCTTTCCACCTCAGGCTTTCATGGGGCAACACAGAAAAATGTCATAAAATTAGGCACTCATCTTGAAATAAATTCCTAGCTTTTTTTTTTAACAATCAAAAAGACCATGTAGCAGAGACTAGTCTGGTGAACAGGTAGGTGAAAGACTGGTACTGCATTCAGGTCTCTTTGGCAATCCAGCTTCTTGTCTCCCTTGTTGAGAAGCTCAACCAACAGTATTTTTAGTAGAAAAACACTAATTTGATACATCAGTGTGTACTAGAGCCTCAAAAATGCTAGCACCTCATAAATAGAAAACATGTAAAATTTTACACACACACTTTTTTTAATTTTAAAGTTTCTGTTTATCACAGAATTACAGAATCATAGAATGGCCTAGGTCCGAGGGAATCTCAAAGATCATCTAGTTCCAACACCCCGATGATGCGGGCAGGAACATCTTCCACAATCCTGATTGCTCAGAACCCCATGCAATCTGGCCCTAAGCACTTCCAGGGTTGCAAAATCCACAACTTTACTGGGCAACCAGTTTCAGTGCCTCATTACTCTTGCAGCAAAGAATTTCTTCCTAATATCTATCTAAACCTACAGTCTTTCAGGTTGAAGCCATTTCCCTTGTCCTCTCACTACAAAACCTTGTAAATTGTCTCTCTCCATCTTTTTTGTAGGCTCCCTGAAAGCACTGGAAAGCCAGAAATAGATCATCCAAAAGACTTCTTTTCCTCAGGATGAACAATTCCAATTCTCCTAGCTTTTCCTCACAGAAGATGTACTCCATCCCCCTGACTGGGTTTTGGTGACCCTCCTCTGGACTTGGTCCAGCAAGTCAATGTCCTTCCTGTGCTGGGGATCCCACAGCTGGATGCAGTACTTACCATCCTTCAAAATACATCACCCTTCAAAATATTACAAGTTTCCATGAATTACATAAATTTCTTCATATCTTTGTGAAATACTGTTTTCTATTTTCTTCTTTCAGTTAGGACTTTATTTCTTCTACTTTTTCTCAACTTTGTTTTTCTTTCTAATTTTTTAGAACTGATGTGGAAGTAGAAAACCACCAAGGAAAATACTAATTTCTTTGAAGAAAACATGATTTTGGGAACTTAAAGCTTTTTCACAAGACATTTTTTCTTCTCCTCTTGCAGTCTTCTCTCTCGGAATATAGTACCTTATAAAAAGTAGATGTTGTTGACTTTTAAATAGTGAATGTGTTACATAACTTATTTATAGATACAAGGGTTATTCTGAGGCATAATTAACATCTATACTAATGCCTAGCATTACTGTCATTGACTTGGAGTCCCTAAAGAGCTTTCAGAAACTAGTCAGCCTCTTAGCTTTAATTTAGACATGGTGATCCTGTAGATTAGCTATAATAAATCAACATCTCATTGGAGGAACAGCAGTGTGTTCCCTCCCAACATATTAGTTATGTGCTTTATAGTGGGAAATTACTCTCTTTGGAGCTGGATGAAATTTTGCTGTTATGGAAGCTTGTGAAAAGAGAATTTTAAATTCTGCTTCTGAAAAATATCCATAATAATTTTTTTTTTTTTTGCAATTGGAAGTCCCAAGTCTTCACTTAAGACCTGCTGATAAATTATCAGTAACAGTCAAAAAAGTGATTTACAGAATGCTTTCAATGGGAATTGCTTTATATTTATATAGTGTAAAATGTGGTGGAATTAATTTTTAAATTTTCTGTAACAGAAAATCTTTTACTAGAAATAACAACTTTTATTTGCTCAGCTTTAAGCTTCTTGATAGCTAAAAGTATGAAGATAACTTTTCAAGGAAATAAAATAAGTTGGTGTTCTTTTTGTGTGTTTATGTGTGAGATTAAAGGATAGCCAAGCACAGCATTTCCTAGGCAAATCTAACCTAGGACTCACATAGTCTTAAGCCAAGGAATTTTTATGTCTTCTTGCCAGGGACAGGGAAATGAGCCATAGAAGGCCATGAAGACACCTTTTGCATGCAAAATTTCTTTAAATCTGAGGCTGAGAAATAACAATTGCTCATTGCTCATCCCAATAAATCCCTTTACAACTTAACATTGTAGGAACTCAACACTGTAGGAACAATACTTTAGGCAAGGTCTAGATGGCCTGAAAATAAATATTTTACTCTTTTCTAAGTTTTAAAATACATTTCCTAGAAGTTTCTTTCATGTACTTAGAGATAAGAGACAAGTTCACTTGGCAGATATATCCCATCACAGTTAAACTGAACAGTTCAGCTTCTAAACACTAAGGATATTCCAGTTTATTTGTTAATAATGATTAAATCTTGAAGTCTTAAAAGAAATTAAATAGCCCAAAGAACCTCTCACTAATTAGAATAATATCTACACCTAAAGACGTAGAGGGCTGCAGCACTTCTTCTAGGGTTCAGGCTGAGAGAGATGGGGTTGTTCAGCCTGGAGAAGAGAAAGTTCTGGTAACACCTGAGAGCAGACTTCCAGTACCTAATGGGGACTGACAAGAGAGCTGGAGAGGAGTTTTGTGCAAGGGAACATAGAGATAGGACAAGGGAAAATGGCTTTAATCTGAGAGAGGGTCGATTTAGACTAGACATTAGGAAGAAATTCCTCACATGAAGGTGGCAAGGCACTGGAACAGGTTGGCCAGAGAAGCTGTGGATTCCCCACCCCTGGAGGTGTGAGGTGTTCAAAGCCAGGTTGGATGAGGCTTTGAGCAACCTGGTCTAGTGAAAGACGTCCCTGCCCATGACAGGGAGTCTGGAAGTAGATGGTCTTTGATGTCCCTTCTAACTGAAACCATTATATATTTCTATAAAAAATAAATCTTGATTTTTTTTCACCTATAAACAGTAAATTACTTAAGTATGTTTGTTTTATACATATTTTGTCATTACTATCTTGATAGTATTAATCTCTTTTTGCTTGAAAAAGAAATCTAGGGAATCATAATCTTCCAGGAAAGCTAATAGAATGTTGTCTGGAGAAATTTTTGCTCTTACCTTCTTGATATAAACCGCTCAGAAGGTGAGCAAGTTTGGTTCAGCAAGCAACAGGTTAAAGTTAATTCAGGTGTAATAATTCTCTTGTATTCTTTTCATCAGAGTGATTGGTACTAACATTGCACAGAAAAGATGACTAGTGATAGTATATTTACTGTAGAGCACAGAAAATGTTGAAGTCAAATTACGTGGCTCTAGGCATTTTTAGAGATAGAATAAACAGTGATTCACTGTGTCACAGTCCTCATGACCTGCCTTTATTTCACTTATGCAGCTGCCCATGATCTGTGCATGCCTAAAACAGAATGAAAAGGTACACAAATATAAGTACTAATTTAAAAGTCACACAAAAATGTGGTAAGGACTGGAAATATAAAACATTCATGCTGTTGTGAACAGGGCTGGATGCAGTTCAGGTACAGATATGGAGCGACAGTGGAAGCATTCCACTTTGCTCTCTTCCTTTCTCCCAGAGTCCCTGGGAGACATTCTGGGTCATGCTGGCATGGGGGTAGATAGCACAGGCAAGAATCTTCCAAAGACCCTCTCTCTCATGTAAAAAAACACCCATGACTGAAAGGGACAAATCCCTTTTACAGAAGCTTCAGTGACAAGCAAGGTTTATGGATCGAGATACAGATTTTAGATGAAGAAGAAGAAGAAAAAGTGAAGCTTGATCCATAATGGCTAGGGAGAAGTTCTAGTCATATCCTAACACTCTGGAGACCATAACGCTCTGGAAACCATAGGGTAAAATACAACTACTACTCCCTAGATGGAACACGGTTGGCATGGTCCACAATGATTCCTCAGACAACAGCAAGCTAAGGGAGACAGAACAGAGGGTAGAGCAGTGTGGAAACACCTCAGCCAGGCTCCACTGCAATCTTTGCAAGGAGGAGAATTCAATGGTACTTTGCAGCTAAGGCCTGACACTGAAGGGAGATAGATGTCAGGATGCTGAGTCAACAACTCTGGCAAAAACATTTTCTTCAGATGAACTTGGTTCATTTTAATCTAGCTGTAATATTAACACATACATTGCAAAGTTACCCACCTCCAAGGTACCTTTGTTTGCTTTTTTTCCATGAGTATGCACCCTTGGAAGCCCTGAAGTATTTTACACTCAACTGATTTGAATGTTCTATCAAAATTTACCTGACCTCACCTAAAAATATGGAATCCATTGGCATTGTCAGAGCATGACAGTAAGTTAGGCCGTGTCTAAAATGCAAGAGGAAAGATTCCAGCATACTCTTGCCTAGGGTAGAGTAGCTCTGTAACAGACTCCAATTAGGAAATATATGTGCCGGTTCTTATGGAATGGCTCATTCAAAACATCTTTTTACGACAGGAGCCAAAATATTCTGAGGTAAGACTTTTTTTTTTTAACTACAAGATCTACAAAAGGAAGATCTACATGGAAACTGTACCAAAATGTCATAACTTGGGCCAGTCTCTGTGTTCACAACTTAAGTAGGGATAACCCATATTTCAAATCAGTTTAGGCTTGCTCCAAGCAAGATCAACAGTAATCAGTAAAAAACAGAAGAACTCGTTTCTGTCCTAGCTTAAGATGAATTCTGTAATTTTGATTTTATCACCAAAGCAAAGTTACTACGTATTTGACATTAGAGAAGAGATTTTGTGTTGTATGGCAAGGTTGGTTTTTTTTACAAGAGGGGCTACAGGGGTGGCTTCTGCAGAAGCTTCTAGAAGCTTCCCTATGGCTGGTGAAGCCAATGCCAGCTGGCTCCAAGATGGATCTGCCACCGGCCAAGGCTGAGCCCGTCAGCAATAGCACCTCTGGGATAACAGATTTAAGAAGTGGCAAAAAAACCCTTTGCAGTTGCATCAGGGGAGAGGAGTAAGGATATGTGAGAAACAGCCCTGCATACACCAAGTCAGTGAGGCAGGAGGGAGAGAACGTGCTCCAGGCTTTGAAGCAAAGATCCCCCTGCAATTTTCCCTTTGAGGGGACAGAGATTATATGTGATGAACCACAACCCCAAGAGGAAATACCATATTTTGGCAGCCCAAGTTTTAAAAATTTTAAGATTCTGAGTGCAATACACGAAAGTGAGGCATGAAAATCAATACAATTTCTGTCATAGGATTTTATAAATGTCAAGTCATCAATTTTTAATGTTTATAAAAGATAACACTTTTAGGTGTGCGTTACCCCATAGTACTGTGCTACATATTGATATAGATTTTCTAAGAGGCCTAGATATACCTTGGAGGTATCTGGTCCATCCTGACCTGACCTAGCTTAGGAGATCTGATGGGACGCTTGCATAAGATAGTATGTATAAAGGCAAATTTTCCTTAAAATATTAAAAATTAATTTTAAAAAAATCAGTGTGGTTCTGCCATGTAAAGAAAACTATTGATAGATTAAAGAAAATATAAAATAAAAATTAAGATCAAAGAAAGAAAAATCATAATAAATAATAGTATTTTTAAGATAAAACAAAAGTAAGAATCCTACAGTCATTTGAAATGAAGTGAATTATCTTGACTTCTGAAGAAGGTGACCAGAATGGATGGGAGTAGAAAAAGGAAAATGAAGCTTTCTTCATAAAAATGTCTCCAAAATAACTCATGACTGGAAGAGACATTTTTTGTGTCCTCTCTGAACCTGTATGGAAATTCAACATTATTAGGCACATGTCAATAAATTAAGATATAATATTTATATTTATACATCTCAGGATTTATGGAAGTGGTCTAAACAGACAGGTCATTTATTAATTTAGTAGGCACTGCGATACAAGGAGGATTAGGTCCTTTAATCACTTAGATATTTGTAAGTGCCACTAGGCAGCTCTCCTTAGCTTAGGTATGTGAAGATTTCTGTGTATTTCCTGGTAAGTGCATATGTATTTTAGGACATTTTTATTACTTTCTTCTACTAAATTATTTAAACTGCAGCTAGACTGATTCTCAGAAATTGTCTTATTATTTCTGATGGGGCAAACAAGTACTGGAAGAACTTCCACAAAGTAAGAAACATATGGAATGGAATGGAATGGAATGGAATGGAATGGAATGGAATGGAATGGAATGGAATGGAATGGAATGGAATAGAAT